>JARFYF010000046.1:35558805-35578526 GCA_030265395.1 Rhina ancylostomus
AAGAAGCTGAGAGGTGATAGGTGGAAGAGGCAAAGGGTTGGAGGAGGAGGAACCTGGTAGAAGTGGATAGTAGACCTTGGAATGAAGGAGGCTGGGAATAGGGGGGCAGGCCATGAGGGCAGGGGAGGGGAAAGAGGAGTGAGGGGGCCACAGGAATGAGGGAAAACAGGGGGTTGAAGGGGGAAAAAGTGTGCGTGTGTGTGGGGGGGGTGTTTACCAGAAGTTAGAGAAATCAATGTTGAAGCCATCAGGTTACAGATTATCAAGACAGAATATGAGGTGTTGCTCCTCCAACCTGTGTCTGGCCTCAGAGGCAGCCATGGATAAACATGCCACTCCTATCAGATTCCTCCTCCTTCAGCCCCTTCCACCCATCACCTCAGCTTCTTGCCCCCTCTCCCCCCCACCTGGATTCACCTGCCAGCCTGTTCCCCGACCCCTCCCTTTCCATTCCTGATGAAGGGTCTTGACCTGAAATGTCGACTGTTTATTTCCCACCATAGATGCTGCCTGACCTGCTGAGTTCCTCCAGCATTCTGTGTATTGAAATAGGAGAACATGTTTCCTCATTTCTTTCTTTCATTCAAAGGATAGCAAGTTTCCAAACGTCAGCCTGGATTACATGGTAAAATGCAGGAGTGCACCTTGAATCCACAGCCTGTCTAGTTGAATACCTTGTATACTACAACTTAACCAACGTCTTAAAAAAGTTCTCAAATTCACATTGAATTGATCCAAAATGGCAGGGCTTCATATATGTCACCCAAAGGTAGTTCAGCGTGGAAACAAGCAGAAACACTTACAACCATTTCAGTCAAAGTGCCAAATAAATGATCCATCCAAGTTCCCTCCAGAGATCCTCAGAGAAGCCAGTCTACACCCAGTTTGATTCATACCACATGGGATCAAGAAACAGTTGACTGTAATGGTCACAGCAAAGAACAGGAGACCAGACAACATCCTAGTTGTACTCAAGAACTTCACTCCAAATTAGCCAAGCTGCTCCAACAGAAATCTACTCAACTACCCAACAATGTAGAAAATCAGTCTACACTCAACCAAAATGATGGAAGCCATCCTTGCTGTGTTATCAAGCAGTATTTATTCACCAATAATATGTGCACTGATGCTCAGATTCAGTTTTGCCAGAACCACTCAGCTCCAGACCTCAGAGCCTGGGACCATACATGGATCAGAGCTGAAATCTCAGGGGAGGGGCAGTGGGAGGAAAGAGCGACTGCCCTTGAGATCAATGCAACTTACTCTAGCATTGTAGAGCCCTGGCAAAACTGAAGTCAATGGGCAGTGAAAGAACGACACAGCTCAAATGAAGATAGCTGTAACTGCTGGAGGACAATCATCCTAGCCCCAGATTATCACTGCAGGAGTCCCTCCGAGCAATGTTCTAGGCTCAATCATCTAAAGCTATTTCAGTGACCCTCCTTCCATCACAAACATTATAATAGGTCACCTGCTTGTGAATGATTAGTCCAAAGTTTCAACACATCTTCTGTGCTAATTCCACACAACCTTCAACTCTGATTTCTCAAGAAAAATTATCTACCTTTTAAAATACCTCCAGTGACCTAGTCTCTGTAGGTCAGAAGCATGGATGTTCACTGATTGCACAATGTTTAATTCCATAGCAAATGAAGCAATCGATGCCTATGTGCTTCATGACCAGAACATTCAGGCATAGTTGTTAAGTGGCAGGTAACATTTGCACCACAGAAATGCCAAGCAGTGACCATCTCCAACCACTTATACTCAATGTTGTTACCATCACCAAGTGCTCCATCATTAACATCTTCGCGGTTGCATTGACCAGAAACGCAACCAGACCAGCTACACAAACACCATGCCCCAAAGATAAGTTCATTGGCTGGCCTGTTGCAAGTGACTCTTTCCTACTACCCCAAAGCTTTTCCAGTATGTACAAAGCCAGTCAGGAGCATGATAGAATACTCTCCACTTACCTGGACGAGTACAGCTCCAACAATGTTCAAGCAGCCCAACATCATCCAGAACAAGACTGCCAATTGATTGGCATAATATCAAAACATTCACACCCTCCACCAGTCTTGCTGTTTGCAGAACTTTTGAGATCACACCTGGAAGACTACATATAGCTTTGACCTCAGTTAAGCATATACTTTTCTTGAAGACAATGCAGAGAAAGTTAACTAGATTGATTTTTTTTAGGATAAATGTATGCCTTATGATAAAGGATTAAATAAGGCCTAGGCTCCCTGGCATTTAGAATCGAGGGGTGATCTTATTGACAAGATTCTGTGGGGTTTGATAGAATACTACGATGTAGTTTCCCCTGGTGAGGGAGGTACTGGAAGCATCAAGAATGAGGTAGCAGTCTCAAGTCATCATCCACTTAATTCTGATGAAGAGGAATGTCATCTTACAGATCTTAGGAATTGACCTCCGCACCTGTGAATGCCGAGTCATTCAAGACATATTTTTGATCTACAGGGAAAGAATCATGGAAGAGGCTCTCCAGCCCAAAATACCTGCGATAATCATAATACCAACTTAAACTAATCCCATCTGCCTGTATGTGGTCTGTGTCCCTCCATTCCCTGCCTGTTTGGCTGTCTAAATGCCTCCGAAACATTGCCATCATATCTGCATTTACCACCTCCCCTGGCACCACTCTGTGGTGAGTGGGGAGAACAACAACAACAACAACAAACGTCTTTCAAATCCCTTTAAAAACTTTCCCCTAACCTTAGTTCAATGTTCTCCAGTATATAACAGCTCCATCTTGGGAAAAAGACTGACAATTTACCCTATCAATGCCTCTCATAATTTTATATACTTCTATCAGGTTGTCCCTCAGCCTCCGCCAACCCAGGGAAAACAATCCAAATGTGTCCAAACTGTCCAGTCCAGGCAACAGCCCAATGAACCTCTTCTGTGTCCTCTGTAAAACCTCCACATCCTTTCTGTAAGGCAACAACCAGAACGGCACACAATACTCCAAATGTGGCCTCAAAGTTTTACACAGCTGCAACATGACTTCCCAACTTTCATACTCAACCAATGAAGGCAAGTATGCTGTACACCTTCTCTCCACCTTATCCACTTGTGTTGCCAATTGCAGGGAGCTATGGACTTGTACCTTAAGATCCTAGTACACCAATGCTCTTAAGGGTTCTGCCACTTACTCCATACTTTCTGCTTGCATTTGACCTCCCAAAATGGAGCACTTCATGCTTGTCCAGAGTAAACTCCATCTGCCGTTTCTCCAGCCAAGTTTCTAACATCCTCTTGTATGCTTTGACAACCTTCTTCACTATCCATAACTCCACCAATTTTCATGTCACCTACAAAGTTACTGAGCAGACCACTTACATTTTCATCCAAATCATTTATATTACAAACAGGTCCTAGCACTGATCCTTGCAGAGCACCACTGGTCAAGAAAAACACCTCTCTATGACTACTCGCGTCTTCTATGCTGCAGCTAGTTTTGGACCCAATTTACAATTCACCATGGATCCATGTAACTTAATCCTCTGGATCAGGCTAACACGAGGGACCTTGTCAAACCCACTGCCCTATCCTCGCAATTCACCTTTGACACTTTCTCAAAAAACTCAGATTTGTGAGATTGAGAGTTGGGGGATAAGGAGGGAAAGTGGGAGCTGAGGCCAACGGTTAGATCAGACACAATATTATTGACTCGGAGGGTAAGTTGAGAGGTCAGACAACATACTGCTGCTCCTATTATTTCTTACATGTCGCAGCATTCCCTTGAAGGATTGGGATGACAGGAGGTGTGAGTAAAAGATCATTCACCATGGGGACATGGCCTTCTAAATAGGGCGAAAAATCTGTCCATTTCCACACATACAGGTTTTTGGTGTAAATGGACCACACTCACAACATATTGCTTCCTTTAGACTGGTTTTGGTGTCAGATTTGCCATTTTATACACAATATCAACTCATAGATCAAGTTTCAAATCAAAACCAGCACCGGTTCTCTTCCAAGATTTCCACAGAGGATTAGGCGCATATAACCGTGCCTCACCTGACAAAAAGGTCACCAGCTGCCAATGTATGCGTTTATGCACACACTTGCCTGGTTTAATTAGCATGACTGCAGGAGATAATTTACTAACAAAATAGAGATGTGGTTGAAAAGGGCAGTAAAACACAATAGTGTGCTCAACTTTGCAACCTCATTAAATGGTAATGAAGTAAACAAACCTTCATGATAACAAGTGATCATTTGGTTATAACAGCTTAATAGAAATCAGCCCATTTGTTAGAACTGAAGACCCAGTGAGAATTCTATTATCTGTGTGACCTCATTAAGTAATTCATGACCTACAACTAACAAGGACATTTTGTTATTAAATTGAGGCCACATTATAACCAATTTGTTCTTCAGTCCCTAAATGAATCATAATTTACAATCTAAACAAGAGTTGCTAAGAATAAAACACATCCAAATTGCTTGCAAGTAATTATCAGTCTTAAATAAATACAATTAGATAACTTAATTTACACACAGCTATAAATGCAGCTTAAATTGCTTTTCCCAAGTTCATAATGAGACTTCAAATTAGTGCTGCTGG
Organism: Rhina ancylostomus; assembly: GCA_030265395.1. Classification (NCBI taxonomy): domain Eukaryota; kingdom Metazoa; phylum Chordata; class Chondrichthyes; order Rhinopristiformes; family Rhinidae; genus Rhina; species Rhina ancylostomus. The sequence continues at coordinate 35,563,403 of JARFYF010000046.1, forward strand.
TACTAGTTAATGGGTTTCTAAAGAAAACCATTTGAAATTGAGAACCAAACAACCGGGCCCTGCTCTACTCTCAATCCACGACACTCTGCAGGTATCAGAAAATTCCATCAAATCTGCATTCAAAACAAACCTGTTGTTTTGTGAAGTCTATTTCTGCTTCGGGCAGCTGTCTTTCATGTCTGTGGTTCAGTCAAGGCATTAATGTGCTCAAGTACATATTTATTTTGGGAGTGACGGAGGTGGACAAAGCAATTGGATATTATTTCCTGCGCCCCTAACAATTCTGGAGAGACTCTTGTAATCCAAATAGGAATTCAAAATAACACTCTATAAATTAGGTTCGCCACAAATCTCAAGATGGATGAAATATTCACCCCCCTGCAAAGCTGCAGACAATTCCAATGTACATCCTTGAATGCACTGTACATTCCTTCCACCTACTGTTCTTGGCAGATTTAATGGAGATAATGATCTTAGTAGAATTTAGCCTCATTAGTAGTTTTCAGATGTTTCAGGCCAATAAATTAATGCTGACTAAAACAATGCCAAAATCTAGTAAATTTTGAGGAGAGGAAATCTGTCTTCTTCCAAAGAGGTTGTAATATTAATTTCATGTGCCACATCTTCCAAAAACACAAGACAGATTTAAAGCCTCCACACACCTTGACGAGGGACCATTGCTTACTCTACGGTCCCATTTCCATAGATGAAAATACCCAATTTGATCAATGGTGCATCATTCAACAAGATCACTCAGAAAAGACAGCATTCCAGTGACAGTCACTAAACTCACCACTGTTATCCGCTTTGAATAAAGAGCGAACTGTAATCAATAAAGAGCATTCAAAGGATCGAGGACACGTCCAGGGTTGTATTCATTATATACAATGGACAGCACTTCATATTCTAACAAGCTCCTAAAAGAATATCATCCTGAATTCCTATTGGACTTAATTATTTTCACTAGTTTTTGTCTTATCTTTGTAGCTTATCAAACCCTTTTATAAATACCCACCACAACTTACCCCCTAAAGGTTCCAACCTATTCTTGAACTTCCTAAAGCATTTAACTTTTTATTTGTGGCATTATACATGTACAGAAGGAAATGCTAATGTGACCCTAAGGTGGTGTAAGGAAGCTTGTGTGGAGGATGTACACCATCATATATTGCCTTATATTTTTAGAAAATAAGATCAGAACTGTACATAATACTCCAAGTTTGGTCCAATCAGGATTCCACACTAGTTCAAGCAGTGACATTTGTTCAGAATGAACTTGGTTACATATTACATTCTTGACCATCTACAAAGGCGCCTATTAAGTTTGAAGTTCCATTTAATCTGCATTCTTTTTACAACAGGAGGCTACTTGTCCAGGTTTCTATTTATACAAGATCTGAGCATCACACATTAAGAGACTACAGAAACAACACGAGTCAGAGAGTCAAACACTCCAAAATAATGAATTGAAGGCGTAATGTTCTGACAATCCCAACTTACAATGCTAAAGTAATATAAGCAGCCGCAACAGATTTAAGCCACCATATCCCCAGGATCTGAACCTCGCTTCCTATTCTTCAAAATAATGCAGAAGCTGCCTGAAGGGCAGTGGGAGTGTGTCCAATGTATCTTTCAGAGGGCACTGGTTGCACATTAAAGGGGAAGGGTGCAACAGGGAAAGGGCAAGAAAGCCCTCTCAAAAAGCTGGCACTGGTACAATAGGCTGTAGGATTTCCCTTCGTGTAAGATTTGGTAATTTAATCAATTCAATGAGGTCAATGGCACGGCCCAGGACGTGGATGCCCCTATCATTTTTATAGTTAAGCTGATGAATTTTTTGCTTAATTGCATAGCCATTATTCTGTCCACCGATGATGAAACAACTAAGTCCTTTTGTTTCATGGAACATCTTGCTTTAGTTAAGAGTCCTTGAAACTAAAAAAACTTTTGAAAAGTTGTACACAGAATCTAAAAGGTACGTTACTTATTCAACAGCAAGGTAATATTTGGAATGAATAAACCCCATAGAAGCTGAAGTAAAGACATGTCCAGAATCTCTCATGAAGGTTGCGGTCTTTATTTTATAAATGATTTCCGGCTTTGAGGATTCTCTCTTTTCTGGGTCCTTACAGAAACTGAAGTCACCAACATTTTTCAGTTGAAACAGTAAGAACAATCAAATAAATCACCAAACACTGAACACATTTCACATTACTAAAGAAAGGTAAAACTGTCACAACACTATATGTTGAACCTGTGAATACTGGATCTATTTAAAAACCACACAATTTAGCTTTCTAAAATAAATTAAATGTGTCTGGGAATGGTCTAATTTATTGTCAAAATTCAACATCCATCTAATCCCACTCCGAAATCAGTGCCTTTATTTCCACTCTGTGTTTTAACTAAACAATGACGTTTATTTTATTGCAGAAAGTTAACAACTATATTTCTAGTTCAATTTCAGGCCATCATTTCTACATGGCTGAGCAGATCAGGACATCACTGCCTGAATGTGTGCAACTATTTTGCCTTTAGATTATATATAAAAAAACAAAAAGCATCAAGTTATTTAAGTTCTTATCATTTGCAAACACCCAACAACCTATGATTGATAATTGTGCCCAATAGAAAATATCTATATGCCTTTGAAACATTGTATTATACTGACTGCGAAGAGAAAATGTGCCCTGAGATGCTTTCTTGAGCAAGTAGTGAAGCATTCAACAAGTGTTTCCAGATATTCCAGAAGCAATCTCCAACAAGATGTCCAACACTACTTCCTTTGGACTGTGAGTTAACATAAACCAATCCAGGTTTCCAAGAAGCTAATGCAGAACTATCCTGGATGTTGTAAACACTAGTTCATAATAAATGTTGTATTCTGATTTCCCCCCAGTCTGGATCAGCTGATATGTTACATCACTTTGTTATAGGCAAACTACAGTGCAAGATTTAGAGACCAGCACAGAAGTGTTAGAAAATGTTCAGAAATAACCTGTAATTCAATTATATGTTCACAATTCTAAGACTATCAGAATTAAAATTTGGGCTCAGAAAGCCATTTTAGTGTGAATGCTTACAACCTTAAACCAGGTTGAAACAATAGCCTTAACTTTCTGCCCCACCATACTAACCAGTATTACTGATGCAGTGGATAAAGTGCAAAGACACAGCTTGGCTCAGTTAACCAAAAGATTTGATTCCCAGTCTAATGAAGGATTTGAAGATTGCAATGTTAAGCACCTGGTTGCATGCACATATGCAAATAATTACAGACCCCCACGTACCAGTTAGAAAGGCCAAAAAGTGGCTCTACCCAGTGTAATTGAATTGAACAAAAAGGGCAATGTTGTTCAATGAGCATTAAATTGAAATAGAATGCAAAATTTAAAAGGTTAAGAAAGTGGATGATGATTTTAGCTCATACTTTTGCATTGCTTTAAAATTTATTCCCAAAGTTACATACTATAATTAATTCTCTCTTAAAAATGGACTTTTCCTTCAGAGATGGATGCCCAAAGCTCCAGCAACTTGAATTCAACCCTGACCTCCAGTTATGTAGAGTTTGTACATTCTCCCTGTGACTGCATGGGATCCCCCAGGTGCTCCAGTTTCCTTCCACATACCAAAAACGTGCTGGTTAGTAGTCAACTGTAAGCTCCCCCTTGGACTTCCTATAGATTCTAGTAAGGCAACAACAAGAGTAGGGCAGCAGAACATGGTGGGCCAAAGGGCCTGTATTGCTCTATGGTTCACTGCTTGCCTCCAAATACCAACCCTCGACCATTTAATATCAGAAAGCAACATCCATTTAACTGTGATTAAACAGCTCTAGGTTCCAAACATCAGAAAATGCTCCAGGTTTTTTGGATTTATCTTGAATTATTTCTCTCAGTTAATATCTACCTGAAAACCGGCTACAATGATTTGAACAATTAGTTCTTTTGTCACAAGGATATTTCAAGGGGGTGGAGTGTGAAAACCATATCTGACTGGGCAGCAACCCAAAAGTTTAATTGCACACCATTTCAAGACCCTCAAAAACCTTTATAGGAGAAAATGCTAAATAGGTGTCTATTACCAAAGCTGGTTTCAGGTAGTCACCATTGCATAGAAAATTATGTTCTTAAAATCTTCAAATATTTGAGAAATAAATAGCAATTTAATATACATAGTATCACATGGCAGCTAAGAGGCAAATGGCCAATGAATTCTAGAGCTTCCAAGCACAGCCTTCACCAGTCCAGCCTGTTCCAAAGTCCCTCACAGCCATGAATAATAATGCACTGTCAATGTCTGATGAAAGAATCAGGATTTAAATCTCAAGACACTCAGTGACACGTCTTTAATTGTTTGGGTTGTTTTCCAGAGTTAAAGGCATTATATAAATCAGTCTGCCGTTGCTGACTGCTGACATTGGAGGTTGGGAGGGTGCCTGGTACTGAAATACCAAAGAGACAATAACTCCAAAAGGAAAAGTCAATTGATGCCAGGAACCATGTACTGTCGTCTTCTGTGAACAATTTTATTTTCAGCACTATTGTGGACCTCCATAAATCAGCAGGCAGTACTCGTCCTGAATTTTAAAAAAAACATACACAACAACACTGTGGCCTTAGTTGTCTCCAATGTCTGCTTTGTATAAAGCTGCTTGTAGCATTAGGGACATGGCTGTTCCATACTGGAACTTAATCTCGATGTTCAACCCCAACCCCCACAAGACGTGTTCTTCACTGCAGTGTTCAGGGATTGCTGCATTAGCAGAGATGCATCTTTCCAGGGTACCCACTACCCTGGTTTGTATTTCTTCATCAAGTAGCATCAGTCAAAAACTAATTGGTTGTGTGTTTCACAGGCGCCTGCTGTTTGTTCACATGGTAGTAATTCATTGGCTGTGGAGGAATCTAGCCACAAGACGTCAGTTTAGTGCATTCTCAATGATAAAACATGTGCACACCACATTGAAATTGATATCAAATGCATTTCTGCGCATTTAACAAACTTGCATTTTGCTTCATAATGTTGTTTCATTATCAAAACATTTAGAAAATTGATCTGGATTCTGATAGAGGAACATGACCCAATTGAAAAAAAAGATTCCATAGTAAAGTGCAGCTCTGATTAACAGTTCTGACAAAAGGCAATCAAATTTATTTTCCTGAGCCACGCAAGAAGGTATTAAGAGCAGCCAAAAGACCAAACAAAAAATGTGGATTTTATGCAATCTGAAAAGGAGAGGAAGATGCAGGAAATCCCAGAGATTGGGTTGAAGTTGCCAAAGGCATAACTGTAAGTATTGGGCTGAAGGGAGGGGGATTCACAAGTGGCAGAATCAGAGAAGGCAAGTGCTCACAGTTGCAAACCATGAATGGAGAAGGTATGGACAGAGGATTCTTGCCCATATGTCTCTTCATGGCCTCCTTCCTTCCTAAATCTGAGGTGGTGGTGGATGAGAAGCCGGTGCAGATCGGGCAATGATTCAGTGGAACCTTAGTACCATGCAAGATGTGAATACTGGTCTTTGGGTTGAGGTTGACAGAAGATGGGAGAATGGCCAAGAAAACACAGGACTTGCCAACTTCATTCTGGCATCCACATCTCTCGAGAAAGCATTTGTGGTTTGCTTCAGGACACTGATGCTGCTTTCAGAAACCCTGGCTCAATCAAACCCATAGGCAGTGGCAGCACACAATCTACTTACTCCTAAAGTGGCATCTTCAAGGTGAAAAAGTAAAATGAATTAGACATTGGCTGAAGTTGCATTTATAACAGCAGCAATGAGCTCAGTTTTCCACAATTCTGGAAGTACAATGTTTAGGAATAACTGCAGCTCTCAAATGTTAGACACAGAACTGGGATTGAAGTCTGAATACTTGCACAATGGGTTGAACAGCTTTGTGCAATGCTAGACTCTACAACTGGAACTGTATTTGTGATAAATCAGTGCAAAAGTAGCTGATTTCCTACAGTGTTTGGTTACAGCAATTTAACTATCATAATCAGCTCCTCATATCCAGGAAGTCAAACAGGCCCTGGGGCTCATTATGTCCATGGTGACCATAAAGCACGTACCTATACTAATCCCATTTACCTGTGCTTGGTGATTCAAGTGCTTATTCAGATATTGCTCAAGTTTGCTTCCATAGGAAATATGGTTTAAAATGCATAGGAATTACATGACCATTATTTACTTAACTGGAATGTGCAGCATGATCTGTATGATTAAAATTAGTAGAAATTGCTGAAACAGTCAAATCAGGCAGCATCTGTGGAGGTACAAACAGATAATGTTCTTCATTGATGACTCTTCATTGACTTGTAGTGTAAAATGCTGGAAATGTTTAGCACCAAACTTTAGATTCACAGCATCAGATGTATTTTCCTGTTGCAGGTGCATCCTCTCTGAATGCTCTGTGCATTCAGCATTTCTTTTGCATTTCAGACTTCCAGCTCTCCATCTTCTGTTAACTTAGCTTGTGCAGAAGCTTTGAAATCAGTTTAGTGGGTAAATGTGCAAGGTGTAAAATGGATGAGAATTAACAACCTACAATTCAATGGGGATTGAAAATTTTATATAAATTCTTAAGCAGAACACCAGCTGTAACATTTACTTCTACTTAACATCTTGCTAAATCAAACTGGATAGCTTTTACTGGGCCTTGGAAACTGATCTCACTTAACTGCTTTTAATCAGTACAAAATGCACACTTGAGCAAAAGCTGCCAGTTTAGCTGTGTTTATGCAGCACTGAAAGGATATCACACAGAGCTTGAGACTTTGCCAATCTGTGCAGGGCCCTGCCAGAAAAATCAACATCCTTGTTATCCAGAATGCAAGATCAAAGGCAAGCCCAGGAACACAAGTGGGCAAATGACTAGGGTGCCAGTGAACATGAGAAGGGTGTAATCACGGCAGTAAGAGCAGCTAGGTTGGTGGTAGCCTCTGCTGTTAGGGACAACCTATCAATGGATTCATACAAGTAATATAATGGAGAGTTGAAATTCATCAAGTTAACATAAACTAGCATGGAGATGGTACACAAAACCAATGGAAAAGTTGGCAAGAAGCAAAGCAATGAGAATTCCAAAGATGAGGTGAAGCAGGCAAATGAAATTTAATGCAGAAGTGAGAGTTGATGTATTCTGGAAAGAGTGATGAGACCACAAACAAAATGGCAAAGGAAAATATTGGAAGCACTCAAAAGCAGTGAGATGTCTCAGATCATCAATGTCCTGCAGCTGCAGTATTGTGTTTTTTTAAAAAATAAACAAAATATTACAATTTTAAAGCCAATGCTAGAACAGAAATTTGTTTCAGATAAGTTTATGAAGATGACTGAACAAAGCAAGGAGGCTGTTCAAAATGCATGCTGAGTCTTGGCCATAGACGAGTTTAGACCAGTTCTTGAGTACCACACTTTCAAAAGGACTTACCAAGGATACCAGTGGCCCAAGAAATGAGAGCAGAGGTCAAGGATAGATTCTGAAAGTGATACTTGAGAAACTGTACCCTGAGCAGGAGGGCATACATTAAAAATAAAAATCTCTTTCCTCTAGTTGTGGAACATGCTACTGAATGGGCAATGGAAGCAGATTCCAGAGCAACAAAAGGGAAGTGGATAAATACTTGAAAAGGATAGATCTGCAGGGAAAGATTGGGGAATTGGAGAACTCTTTCAAAGAACTGGCACAGTCACAGTGGGCCAAATATACTCTTTCTCTATGATGCACAAACCATGGGGTCATCTCTTTTCAGGGTTTTGTTAGTTAAAAAACAATACAATGTTTATGTGCTTTACTCAGAGTCCAGTTGTAGGGGAATCAGACAGATTTGCTTTGATCACGACCTTATATACTGACACTCATTTGTGGGAAATAAGTTTTTTGAAACTCAAGAGAAAGCAGAATTTAACATCAAAAGCACAAAATACTGCTCACAGGTTCTTACCAAAGTTCTGTAGCTTCAGCTCACGGTATAAAACAGTTAAAATGCAGTACATTTTAACACTGGTGAAATGGTCATCCGTCCCCTCATAATTCACCCAAATAAATTCAATTAATTTACCAAAATAAAGTTCCCACATAGCAAGACCCAGACTAAGGAACAAATTGTTCCAATGTAGCAACTTGAAGCAAACACAATTGTGTTATTTTCTCCTTTGCATGACATCTTCATTTACTTCAATAGTACTTTAGTTTTAGTGATATAGTGAAATTGTGGTTTTGATTTTAAAAGAGCTAGTCTGCAATCCATAAATGTCCTTGGATTTCTGATGAAAATGCACTGCACAATATTGATAATGAACATATTTCTAAGCATTAGACCGCTACAGCTCATCTTCATGGCAACCCTGGCCTTACTGTCAGAGAATGTCCCTTTGTCCAATCCATCCTTCCCTGCCACTCCACCTCTCAGTAATTTGCTCCCCAGTTCTGACAAAGGGTCTTTGACCCGAAATGTAAACTCAGTTTCTCTTTCCGCTGACGCTGCCTGACCTGCTGAGCGTTCCCAGCACCTTCTGTTTTCATGTGATGAGCAATTCAGAATACAATTGAAATACATGAAGTTTTCAGCATGGAAACAGCCCATCCTCTGAATTGCCCTAATCAGTGCTTTTACTAGGACGCATCAAAGTCTCCTGGTCCTTACTATCAAACAACTTGCCTTTTTGGATTATTCCATTCCCTGCACACCCCCTCCTCCCCCCAACTTTCTTTCTCTGCCACTTAAAACTTGTCTTATTTCCAACTTTTCCTGGGTCTGACTAAAAGTCATCAGCCTCAAACATTAAAATGTACTTCTTTGCACAGATGCTGCCCAACCTGCTGAGCACTGTTCCCATGTCCAGAATCTGCAGTATTTTCCTCAATTCAAATGCATATTTGGTTGGTGAAATAGATCAGAGGTTGACTGTATCAATTTCCTCCTGATAGTAAAATGCATTGCTGGAGCTCACTTCAATACAACCAGGTTTTATCAGAGGCCTGGAATAAGCTTCTGTAAACTGGTCCACTATGAACTGAATCACAGCCCGTCCCAAAATTGTCTTCGCCCCCAGGAAGTGGGATATCTTGCCAGTTCTTCTCTTCCTTGGTTCAGGGCATTGAAGTCAGCTGCAGTAACCCCAATCAGCTGAGATCAACTAAAACCATTGAGCCTGGATCATTAGACTTCGTGACTCAAGACTACACAGTGGATTCAACTGTCCACATTGTTTCAGAATGCTCTACTGCTGTTCAATTTTGTCTCTGTACGAGATTTCAGCCACAAGGCTCTGCCACATCGCAAATGAAACATGAAAGTTTCTTAAACTCTGCAAGAACAAGTTCACTCAGCAAGTTGCTGAGCCAGATATAAACTAGTATGGAATCCTCATGTCCTTGTGCTGATGTAGCAATAGTTTGCTACAAATTAAGCCAGATCAAGACCAATCAAGAGTAAAGACAGATAGGACTTTTTCTACATGTAGGACATACAAATCTGAAACAGCCTCCTCTGAAAGCTGTGGATTGTGGAACAATCTGATCTTTCAAGATCATGATCGATAGATTTTTGCTGAGTATGGGAAGGTAAGTGGAATTGATGGTTGGCATAGACACAGTGGGCTAAAGTGTCTGTTTCTTTGCTGTATGACTATCAATCATGATTCAACTTAATTATAGAGACGGCTTAATGGGCTATATAATATCCTTGGTCCGAAACATCCTCAGTACTCCAGGAACGCCAGACGGCATCAACCAAGGCTCCCAAACATTTCCAATAGTACTTATACATGCAGACATCCATGTTGGTTAAAGAGTGGTTCAGACGTGACTGCAAAACTCCCCACAAAAACCCTACCAACACTTTCCAGCATGGCTCCTTACATGAATCATGCTCACTCGAGCAATGGATTTGTGCCCAATGCACAAAGGACTGTAACTCAAACAAGGAGCCCCAAGAGGGGAGAAAAATCTCAGACAGGATTCTAAACTTGGAAAAATCCTGCAGCAATTTATAAATAAAAACACAAAAACAATTCACAATGACTTTCTTATGGACGAGGGTAAGTTGGAGAAATGTGCCTTCACCTTCTACCACTAAATGTGTACAGCTGCTCTTGCCTCCCATACATTTGATTTCATTGGTTAAAATGCAATCGAACACCTGGGGCACATACAACTGGCAGCCAATTCTCCTACAAGTTTACTGTTAACAACCAAATACATATTTGGCCCCCTTTCCACATCTTTGGCGGTCACTACCTCCCGATCAGTGCCTTGAAATGGAGCTTCTGGGCCTGCTGAATTCAAGACAATTAAGATGTTTGCAGTAGAAGGAAGTATGTGGTCAGGAGTGAAAACGGCTCCCAGAAAAGTCCAAGGAAATCTTTCACTTAAAATACTTAGATGAAAATTAAATCTTCACAACGCTCAGTTTCTGTAAAAGATGTTGAACAAATACTTTCAGGTGGTCACCAGACTGGGCATGAGATTATACATTCTTAGTGCCTTACCTATTCCGTAATGAATTTCCCTGGAACCTTGATCAATAAAAGCAACATTTTTAAAAGATAATGCATCTCTGGTTCTTCTAAATTTAAATTAAAAAATTATACTCTTATATTAACTGCACAGCAGTTTCAAAACAAGAATTAATTTTATGTGGAAAACATGATATTACAGTAGTAGAGTAAACATTTGCAAGCCTTGGTCTGAAATTGTGTGCTGTGCACTTTTAACATAGAACTTTAAAAAATGGTTAAGCACTAGGTTCCTACCACACAGCAGAAAAGTGGGTGAATTCTCTGCTGGCTGGTTGACTTCTCCCTTTTACCTTTTTGGGTACAAATTTTACAATGACTCAGAGCCTCAAGTTTGTAAAAAAGATTTCTAATGACTATTTTTAAAGTTCAGATCCTTTCAATCTTCATCTCCAAGAGCTGCATGGCTTTGACAGTGAACACCTTCAGTGCTTGAAACGAGTTTGCTCACAGATGTGATTAAATTTCCTGGAAGAAAAAAATCTTAAGATAAAGTGGCTGGATTTCCCAAATGTACCTTACTTTAAAGAAGGTTTCCCAGTCAAAACCAATTCAGATTATACTAATCAATGTATACAAAACATCTCACATAAGCAAAGCATATCTGGAAGGCACAGATATCAAGAACTTGATACTCTATTCATCCCAACAAAATATCCTGAGACCTTTCCTGGGAACAGAATTAAATAGAATTTCTAGGTTCGAGCCTAGAAACTATCAGGACAAAAGACTGAAACAATGGCCAAGAGGCAAGTTTTGAGGAATGCCTTCAAGGATGTAAAAAGTGGAGAGGTTTAAGGGGTCATGAGGGGATCCCAGAGCTTAGAATTGAGGCAGCTGAAAGCACTGACACCAAATGATGGGGACAAAGCCATTTGGGTACATAAGAGTTTTGATTTGGAGGACCAAGAGTTAAAACCCAAAACATATCATATCCAAGTCTTTCAAAAAATTAAAAACAACTTGGTTTACAAATGGAGGAACTGAGATGTACAATCAGATGCCAATTTCAAACATTAAGGAAGCCGATTAACCACAGCTTTTAGATTAGATCCATACTAACCAGCATTATTGCAGCTACACAAATTTTTGTAAAGGGAAGTCCCTCAGCCAAAACAATGAACCCATTTTAGACCATTTCTTGCAACAAGCCAATAGATGATCAAATTTCTGCTCAGGTTCAGTAAAAATCTGTGGCCCTAAAAGGACAAGTCATTAAATCCATTCCTCCATGGCTAGAGACATCTTTTCATAAATCAGTTCTTTTATGTCTATAAGTGTATCAAAACACACACCCTTCTTGCTATGTTTTAACATACTGATGGGAGGGCACAATGATCCTTTGTAAAAATAGATCTAACTCACTCTCAGCAATGCTATGGCAAAGCTTCAGTTTGTAGCCTTTATTATTCAAATTACCAAGTAACAGTAGCAAATTGTATTGAATTCATGCCAGGCATTAAGGCCAACTGGAAAGTGAGAGGCAACATGTTCAAAGGATTCACAACGTAAGCAATGAATGAATTAACCTCTGCGTGGTACTTACATAGCATGATGTGCTTTAACCTGTGTTCTACAGTTTCGACCCCAGTAACAGTCTGGACGTGCAGTTACAGATCCTGCAAAATCAATTAATTGCAATTCAAACTAAAAATTCTCCAATTTAATATGATGATTCTGAAGTCTCCAGTTCTGCAGATGCCATGCTGTACCCACATGCTAGGTTCTTGCTGAAAACCAGTGCACAAATGGCAGCGTTTTTTTTTAAATGAGTAAGAATGTCATAAATTCAAGTGTAGTGTAACGCTATTACAGCACCTGTGACCCGGGTTCAATTCCGCTGCTGTCTGCATGGAGTTTGTACCTTCTCCCCACGTCTGCGTGGGTTTCCTCTGGGTGCTCAGGTTTCCTCCCACATTCCAAAGACTTAAAGTTTAGGAGCTGTGGCATGCTATGTTGGCGCCAGAAGTGTGGCAACACTTGCAGGCTGCCCCCAGCACATTCACAGTTACGCAAAAAGATGCATTTCACTGTGTTTTGATACATACGTGACTAATATCTATCTAATACCCAACCCAAGTGTGATTAAATGAGACATACCTGGAAGTTCCTCCTTAGGAATATTCTGCCTGTATTGATAGGCCAGCTCACGGAAGTTATGTAGTCCACAACAGTAACAGAGGACAGCATTTGTTGAAACATTATAATCTGTTTTAAAAAAAATTGTTGACACAGATAAACTCGTAATAAACAGAGTGAAAAATAGCATATTGCTTTGGAAAATGTCCAACTCATTGGCAAACAATTTTATCTCCAACTCAAAGTTCCCACATGGTCACTATCCTTCATTTAGATGACAGGGTTATAAGCTTTTTTATCCCATGCATAATAAAATCAGCACCAAAAAGGAGCATTACAAATTCATTGGATGATATCCATTCTAATATCAAGTGGATTCTAATATCAAGTGGATTAAGTAATTAACATTATTAAAGTAAGAGCACTGGAGAAATTAATGGGATTAAAAAGCCAACAAATCCCTTGGACCCGATGACCTATATCCTAAGGTTTTAAAAGAGGAAGCTAAAGAGATTGTGGGTTTACTGGTTCTGAAATTTCAGGATTTCCTCGAATCCAGAATGATCTCTATGGACTGGAAATTAATAGATGCAACCCCACTGTTCAAGAAATGAGCAAAGGAAATCAGAACCATTAGCCAATTAGTCTGGCATCTACAAACAGGGAAGAGACTGGAATCTATTACGTGGCAAAAAGGACATGAGCAATATGATCAGGCACAGATAGAAGACAAAGAATAAAGGGCCATTCAAGTGCAATGAAATAAGGATTAATGACTTCAATAAAAGGGACCAAATATAACATTTGCTGATAATGCAAAGTTAGGTAGGAAGGCAAACCAGAGAAAATGCAGACAAAAAATTAATTAGAAGCAGCAATGGGGCCTCATGCACTTGGGGAAGAGGTAATGTGAAATCTTTCACTTTGGAAGGAAGAATGAATAAGCAAGAACAAGTGTCTAATCAAGAGGACATAAGACATAAAGATAACATACAGACACAACAAGCATTTAGAGAGATACAGGACATATTAGCCTTTACAAAAAAAACAGGGGCTGAAGCACAAGTAGGAGATCTAGCTCCAAGAAGACCAGGTTCTGCAGAGAGCACACCTTGAATACTGTGTACAGTTTTGGTCATCCTAGCAAAGAAAGAATCCATGTGCCGAGGAGGTATGGTAAAAATTCACAAGGTTGATTCCTGGGATGAGAGAATTGTTCACTGAAGAAAACAGAATGGGCCAATATGCTCTGGACTTCAAGAATGACTTCTTGCATTTGATAGGCCTTTGAGATACCAATTTTCCTGGTCAGATTATTTAGCACCCAAGATCAGAATTCAGCCATTTAGCATAAAGATAGGTAGAAACTACTACAAAAGGACTGAATCATTGGAACTCATAACCCAAGAGGGTGACAGATGCTGGGATGGGATAGAAATTAGAGCTAACATAAAGTTTCAGCCACAATCAGAAGGAATGAGAGTATTGCAGCCAAAATCCCCCCCACCCCTCCTCCTTTTATATACTCAAGTCATTCCTGTAATTGCATGGAGAAAAACAACTGTGTGGGTTTATTTTTTTTAAAGAAAGGTTTAATATGCACTGAGGTTTGACTGTAAAATTCATGCTAATGCTTCAGTAGTACCACTAAGGGACTTATTTTTAGATAAGATATTAAACCAAGCCTGTACTCTCAGGTGCATTTAAAAGATACCACAACACAGAAATTCTGTATTCTGACCAATATTTATCTTTCATTCAACATTTTAAAAATGTATTTTTATCACATTGATACTTATGAGACTGTGCCAAGTGCAAACTGACTGCCTTTTTACCCTATATTACCACAGTGAGTACATTTCAGAGACGACTTCAATGCCTCCTTCACCACATGAAAGGTTAGTTTTAACATGTTTTTAATATTTCAACTGTAATTAAATATACCTGTCAGAACAAATGTTCCTCTCTGAAGAGCTAGAAGACTTTCCTGCAGCATCTCTTTCCAAGTAAGGCCTCTGGATGCTAGGTAATTCTGAAAAATATCAAGCCAGTAAGATTACAGTCAAACAATGATAATATACAAGGGGATCTCTGTCATCTAGGTCAACTATACATTATGCTCAAAGTCATCATCAGGTCCAATGTTTTACTGGGTCAACACAAACAGATGGGAGGATAATTCTTTAAATGATGAAGATTTACCTTTTCCTAATTGAAGAAATTCAAAAAAATTTTTTTTTATTTATTAAACATTAAAAGTCTGTGTTAAAGCATATAGAGAAGATTTCCATTTACATGTTACCTTCAGGATATCAGATTCAAATGTGTTGTTGTTTAATATTCCATCCAAACATTTTTCACCAAAATTTACATCTGCCAAAAAAATTACATATTGATTAGAATCATCTCAAAGCTCAGAACAGAAATTGAAGTAGATTCATATAGGGTGCCCTTTAGAGACTGGAGTAGGAAAGAGCACCACTACATCAAGTCCCTGAACTAACTTACTAGCTTTGGGGA
>JARFYF010000046.1:35580334-35597397 GCA_030265395.1 Rhina ancylostomus
GAGAGCAAAGAGCCCCATTACTGAAAGTACTGAATCTGTTGGAAGAGGAGGAATCAAGAACAAAAGGCAGGGTTTACAACAGATGTTAAGAGTAAAGGCAAAGTATGAGTAGGAAGTTGGTAGCCCAAGCTCTGCTCATTCTTGATAGTCTCAGCATTACCTTCTTTCTCAAGATATGGACTTGCATCCTTTATATCTTCTTTGGTAAATATCAGCACAAGTGCAGTTCTTTTTAGGGTTCATATCAAAGGAAGAGCCTTGCAGAAAGAGACCAGGTCCAAAGTTGTTCCACCTCCTACTACATCATCAACACCACTATTGTCTTAATTGTGCCAGCACCAATCTGGAGGAACACATATTGAGGTGCAAGGGTTGGCAGACAACACTGAGCATTAGATCAAGTCATTGGGAGGTGGAGGGACAAACAAGAAACGGCAGATGTTGGAACTCTGCAGTCACCATCAGGCAAGGGGTACAGAAGCCTGAGGTCCCACACCACCAGGTTCAAGAACAACTACTTCCCTTCAACCACTAATATGGACATTGATTTTTTTTTGTTCTGATCATGTTTTTTCTTGTAAAGGTGGTGTGTAATTTGTTTTCCTTGTGAATGCTGCTTATATGATGCTACATGCCTGTGATGCTACTGCAAGTAAGTTTTTCATTGCACCTGTGGATTATTACAATGAACTTGACTTGAATTGGCAAGGAACTTGCCAGCTACCACAACTGCCAATCCCCAACTCAATTCCCTTTTCTACTTAAGAGCAGCAAGTAGTAAAGAGATGCTGCAAAACAGGTTTAAACTACCACCTCAGAGCAAGGACTGATGATACTGCAGCCTAACCACGTACATTGTTGAGGTGTAATGGTTGGAGTCTGTTCACGTTCCGCCCTCCGGTCAGGCATTGGTTGAAAACAGCAAGTGCAAATTGTATGAGGACCCCGGACAGGGCAGGTGTACTCTTGGACAGCTTTTTAAAAAAACATGAGAAACAGCGGAGATGGTTAGAATGTTTAGACATATTAATTATACCAAGACCAGAAAACTTAGTTTCTAAGTACAAATGATTGTCTTGACTGTTGAATATCAACATCAAAACACGAGAGTTTGGTGCTTCCATATTACACTGATCATTCATTTCAGTGCAATAGATTATTCATAATTAAATAACAAAAGCAAGTTGGTGCATAGATAGCTAATATAGATCATCCAAATTATAGAAAAATAAGACAGCATTATTAAGTAATGATTACACACATTAAGTCAGATTGTCATTCCAATGGTCTTACTAAATGTCCAATACTTCCACAACACTAATATGACTATACAAAATAACTAATTGATTTGAGATGATTAACAGTAAAAGGCTGCTTCCACAGAAGTGGCCACAAGTAGGGTTACACTGAGGATGAATAGAAAGAATGAATGCTTTACCACAAATGGTAATAGTGGAAAGAGATAACATTCCACCCAAAGGGATGCTGCAAAATGGGGTGAAACCAGTGAGCTCAGACACAAGTACTGGGCTGTAATTTTTCACCACTTGCCATGCCTGATATTTCAGCATCTTGATTTTGGCCGTTCCTACTGTGACTTATCACTATTGGACTGGAGATGGCAATTAGTCATTTATCACAAATGGGAGATGCTCAAATGACTAAAATAACAATTAGTTCAACAGCTTATCTTTTGGAATGATAAAAATTTGAGTTATGATTAAATCACTCTATATGCCACTTATACTGCCCATAACTCCTCCAAGGAACACAAATGTAAAATGGTACAGTAACATCTGAGAAAAGGGAAACAGAGTCAGCATTGAGTTCTCAAAGGGTCTTTGACCCAAACTGTTAACTTTTTGTCATTCCACATATACTGCCTGACCTGCTGAGTGTTTCCCTACAAGTCTTTATCTTGACCTTTTAGGCTCAAGTTTGGCTTATCAAAACCCATTAAGCCTCATCTCCTCCTTTGATATCAGACTTACATTTGCAATATCATCCAAAGTGTGACATTAGTCATTATGGTTCATGGACACTTACTGACAGGAATACAGGTAGAGGTTGAGGGGGCATCACCGGTTGTTCTAAATCCTGGCAATTCACAGGTTCCACTGTGCTGACCTGGCAACAAAGTACTCTGATTGTTCTCGGCCTTGTATCCAGGACACTGTCGGCACACAATATATGGCTGACTGAAAATGGACACAAAATGTAAAATGAAACAGCAATAAAATTCAGAGCAAACCATTTTAATACTACACTGAAATATGAGTAGTGGTAAAGTTATTAATGATTGCACAATATTCAATTTCACTTGCAACTCCTCAAAGTAGACCAGTTCACAAATGCATGCAGCAAGACCTAGATGATGTTCTAGCATAGGCTGACATTCACAGTCACGACAACTTGGCAAGTCCACCAACATCTCAGGGTTAACCAGAACTTGTTGCTGTGAACTGGCCCACTAGATGTGGCCATTTCCTCCTACAAATAAAATAAAACTTTCAAACACCCACCTAATATCAGAAGATTCACTATCCACATCTGACAGTTCCAGAAAATCCTCGGAGCTAACCTCTTCATCGGAGAATGACCGTTTAATCTTTGGCTGCAACATGTCATGTGTAATTTTATTCCTGGCATCCATGCTTTGAAGTTCGTCTCCACTCCGACATTTCTCTGAAATAATAAATTGAATGCAAAAATATCATGTTCGATTTGTTAATACAACTGCCATACGACTCAATGTCACTTCTTTCAATAAGTGCCTTTCCATTCCACCTTGGGCAAACAAATTTTTAAAGACAACTGAAGCAATAAAATATATGATAAAGTAGCAAGTTTACAGATCTCAGCCAGAATATTTAAATCGCGCACACATTTGCTGTGAATAATTTCTTTAACTTTATAATTGTCTTTTATGCAAGGTGAACCAAAGTTAAATAATTGCAGGAAGCTTAGAAGTATTTTTGACTAACGTCAATGAAAGCAACCATCAGCACGCTTCTGGCTTCACCGGCAAAAACTTGAACTGACGTGAATCTGCCAGGGTTCTGCCAATATATGCCATTTCCAATTTAGTCCAACTCCTCCAAGGCTATAGCTCATTTCACTTCTTCCTCAGAAGGACATACAGATGAACTCCTATTAGCCATTCTTATTAATATTTGAAACACAAGATTCTTCCAAATAAACTCCACAGATAAAAGGTTTTAAGTCTATGGGCAAATTCAAGCAAATGGTTGCTAGTTTCAATGGCAAATAACCCTAAGCAAGGCACAATTTTATGCTTTGTACCAATCACCGACAAGAAATAATTATGAGAGTGTAACACATGCCTGAGATTCCTCCTTACCAACCCTCACAAAAAACAATACACAAACATTCATGCACAATCTTTTCTGCCCAAACAAAAGTTCTGGAATTACTTGCCTGGGTGTTGCAGTAGATAAGCTTCCACTAGATTATTCACCATGTGATTCTTGCTAATGCGTTCAACAGGACAACGACAAGTTGGGCAGAGTGATGACCGCTCCATCCACCCTGAATAACAGGCTGCACAGAAGGAGTGCATACATGGTTGAAGGCTGAAAAATGAGACACGAAATCAGATCAAACCAGTTTAACTTGATGCCCAGAAATGTTCACATCTTGTGCTATGTTCTAGCATTTATCCAATCACTCATTTCTCATAAATACCACATTTGAACCAAAGTATTTCCCGATGAACCAGGCAGCCACACAAGGAGATTTATTGGTTAACTACAGTTAAATGTTCCCAGGGAGTACAGCAATTTGTAAATAAAGTTGCATATCATTTCCATACTATTAGGATGAGGTAGACAATAATATGTCTTCTTCTGTCCTTAAATAATTAGCCCCCATCCTTAAATTCTACTTCACCTGGGGGCTTTAACTGGACCTAGGCCTGAGTTGTCACTGGAGGCAGACTATGAAAATACATTACATTGCAGTTTTCAAATATTAGAGAACTTGTCAAGTGACAAGAATTATTTCTCATCCTATGGAAGAGACTATTCATACCTGACACAATCATGCAACAAATCTTGACAGATGATACAGGTAAGTGTTTCCTCCATTTTATCTGGTTGTTTTCCCTCCAAGATTCCTTGATCCTCATGCCTAACATCTGAACTCTGACCTTCAAGCTGCAATGGTTCTGGAGTTCCATCATTCTCTGAAGTATTTTTGAAAAAAATGTAGCAAATGTTAAAATCTACCACATTTGGTGAAAGAAAAACAGAATGTAATGCAATCTGAAAAACAGAATGCACCTAGAATACTGGGTCTTTCAACATTTGAAAAAGGTCTGGTAGAAAAATGATGAGCTACACGGTGGCCCTGTGCAGCAAGGTATGAGGATTCTTGGTTAGTGCTTTAGATTCAAGCCTTTGGCAGGGGAGTCACAGAAACAGGCCCTTCTGCCTAATTCATCCATGTCAACTAAGGTACCTACATGAGCTAGTCCCATTTGCCTGTGTTTAACCCATATCCCTCTGTCTTTTCTATCCATGTACCTGTCCAAATGTCTTTTAAACATGCAATTGTACTTGCCTCTACCACTTCCTCTGGCAGCTCATTCCACATACCCACTATACTATGTGTGAAGGACGTTGCCCCTCAGGTCCCCTTTAAATCATTCCCATCTCACCTTACATCTATGCCCTCTAGTTTTAGACTCCCCTACTCTGGGGAAAAAGGAGGATCAAACAATTGGACCCAAAATAGTAAACTGTCCTTTCTCTTCAGATACAAATGTACAAATTACATATATTCTTACCCCAATTTTCAAAAAAGGTTTCTCTTCTTTCAAATCTGGAATAATTCCTTAACCCTTTCCTTCCTTTCTCCTCCCAGATTTATTTGCCTTACACATTTGTGCAAAGGTAGCCTGTGAATGCAAACCTTTCTCGTGTTCAAAAGGTAAACTTTCATGGAGCCTTCTCTCATCCTCTCCCTATATCCCTCAACTCCCTTGTAGTTCAATGTCCACATATTGAACAGAAGTGTGGCTATTGCAGTCCACACACGGCATTTACACAAATGCAGGTGATTGGAAAGCATTTGGAAATTAAAATAATATCTTATGTTTCCACCTCAGTGTAGGCTTCCTGAACAAGAACAATAAAGACCTGAAGATATCCACAGGATTGGCATCAGATGGAGTGAGCTGTTTTGTTTGGAGGTATAAGTATGGGCGAGATTTGTGGAATGCAATATTGATCAACAGTCAGCTTTGGAAATAAAAAAAATCTGTTACATGATCAGAATAAATACTTGCTTTTCTGCTTCTTTTTGGCTGGTTCAAGGTCCTCCTCTTTGGCTAGGACATCAGAAACAGTTGACACGAGGGCTTCAGACTCTGGCGTGCTTTCTGTATCTACCCAAGTCCGTGAGGGTGCTGGAGGAGGACTGGGCGGCTTTGAACATGAAGTCCAAAACGTTGCTGAGCAGCTAGTTTCTTGTGCGAGTACAGAAGGCCCAGCAGTGGTGGACACTGGTCCTGTTGAAGAAGTGCATGGCTGCAGAGCAGAAGCAGATGGTTGAACAGCAACAGCATCCATCGCAGAGGTACAGAAGGGATCGTAGTTAGATGTGCATGGCTGTGGATCCTCTCGGGAAGGGTGTTCCACTTGCTTTGAACAAACTGGATTGGCCACCATTGTTTGGTTGGAGTTGCTGTCCAAGCTTGAGGTTTCATTAATAATCTGTTCAACCAGACTGCAAGATGATCCTGTCCACAACAAATCAATATGTAAATGATGATCCATTTTCAGACATATCAACTCAAGCTATTTACTCCATTCTGAATACCTTGAATAGATTCCCTTTTAACTAATTGTTCTATGAATGAAGGGACATTGTTAATTCAAGAACTATTACAGTGTCATAGAATAATACAGCACAGAAACAGGCTCTTCAGTTCAACTCTTCCATGCTGACCAAAATGCCCAGCTGAGCTAGTCCTATTTACCCACATCCCTCTAAACCCTTCCTATCCATGTATCAGTCCAAGAGTCTTTTAAATGCTGTTATTGAACCTGCCTCAATCACACTCTGATCAATTACAGCAGAGAGACTAGTATGCTGGTGTTTATGACTCCCCCATTTCTCTTTATCCAAACCCATCAGCATTCTCTCCTTGAAATTGCATAGAATTAAAAGTCATAACTTAATCAAAAGCTTGGTTCTGCTTATATTGCTTCCACCTTCATCCACTGCTAGAACCAGAGAAATCACATGCAATCATTCTGAAACCATCCAAACCTTCGGTAGAAATAATTACCTATAGTATCTTCCACGTTCTCTTCTTCAGAATTCAGTGCTTTGTACAAATAAGCAACATCTGAAAAAAAAGTTACCTTTCACTAAAACAAAAATCACACGCTGATCAGCAGAAAGTGTGTACAAAAACTTAACTCAGGCTCTTTCAGTTCACTTCAGAAACTATCCCCTGACTGCTGTGGAGTTTATCAAATAAGTAGAGAAGAACAAGGGGTTTGAGAGTTAAAGTTCTAATTTCTGATTTTCACCTGCTGGAATTGCATGCAGTACATCCTCCAGCCTCTCCCAATTAAGCAACATGCACCCATTTACATGAGAACAGCTACATGGACTCAGTATGCACAGACTGGCTGGCATCGGTACAACTGCACTTATAATTTATTGTGGTTCTTAATGAGGTAAATAAATTATAATGGCTTTCCTTGATGGACACAGATAGTGCCAGCCAGCAACTTGCAGTCAAATGCAAATGCTGAAACATTTAGTGTGCACCTCCTACTGTCCTTCATTTAGCAATGTATCCAAACATAGAGTCAGAGTTAAACAGCACAGAAACAGATCCTTCACCCTGTTGTAAGCCAACCAAGATGCCCATCTAAGTTAATCCCATTTGCCCAGACTTGGCCCATATCCCCCCAAACTTTTCCGATCCACATATTTTTTTTTAAATGTTATTGTACCTGTCTCAATCACTTCCTCTGGCTCATTCCATATACCCACCATTCTGTGTGGCTGCTTCCCGAGGTCCCTTTTAAGTCATTCTCCTCTCAACTTACAATGATGCCCTCTAATTTTTGCTTGCCTTCCCCGGGAAAAAGACTGTGCATTCATCCTATCAATGCCCCTCATGATTTTATACATCTCTAAGGTCAGCCTACGCTCCAAGAAATCAAGTCATAGCCTGCCCAACCTCTCCATGTAATAGGCCCTCGAGTCCCGGCAACATTCTCAAATCTTATTTGCACTCTTTCCAGCTTAATGGCATCTTATAGCAGGCTAACCAAAACTGTACAAATGTACAACTGGCAAGTAACAAGCTGAGAAGTAACTGAAAGCAAGACTCAGCTTCTCACCGCTCAGCAGTTGTTCATGATCCAATTTAATCCATTCCTACCAATTTAGGGTAGGAAGCTAAAACAGAAGATTAGCCACCACATGCAGTACATTTTCCTGGTGATATCCTTACTTTGATCTGGCTCATTCTTCCTGTAGACAACATAAATTGCATCTCCATTCTGCAATGGATAGGTCTGTTTCTTCACTACTTTGGATTTGTTGATGACTGTTCCATTGGTACTGCAAAAATCAAAATGACAAGAACAAGTCAGTGTGACTTCACCCTCTTTAGTGCATAAACAAACGTTGGAGGAACATAAAACCCACATTTGTAATTTGCTGCATTCAAGTCTACGATTTACCAGATAGCAGGTGTGCCAACTGAGAGTGAAGCATTCTAAAGTTTAAAGCACTAAACAGTTTACTGAAGTGGACAGAAATTAGAATTAGAGCATAAACTCAAGTACAATGCAAAATATTGTCTTACATCCTTAACAGCAACCAGAACACCGGTGTTGATTGGCCACAGCTTGTGCTTTGCTAGCACAGAACAGTGATGTTGTTTCATTGTTAATGGTTTGTAAATAAATGGTCTCCTTTAAAATACAGCTTAAAACCTTCCTTTTTGGTTAAACGATTTAATAGTTAGACATCTATATTTGTTTGCTAACGATCCCAAGAAAAGCCTTGGGCAATTTCACGATGAAGCTGTTATATAAATAGCATCTGCTGTTATCAGAGTACCACCTTAGGGGTGGCAACCACACAGAGTGTGCTGCGTATATGGAACTCTTATTTAAGACTCAATGGCCTAATGGTCCTTCTCCCCTATCCAAATACTATATTTTCAGTTCCTGAAAGAGAATACGTGAATCCAGGATGATAACCAGACTCTCTCCCAAGCAGAATAGATTTTCAGCCATGTAGTTGTCAGTTGTGGCCTGTGAAGTTACCAGATGTATGCCCTCTGCAGCCATCTACTGGCAAAATGCAGCAATCATAATAAAACAGCAGTCTCAAATCAATGACAAACAGGCCTGCAAGTCAATGAAAAGGCTGAACTACATGAAGTCTTTCCAAGAATGGCAAGAAGTGAATTGGAATGCCACTAGATTGAAGATTTGAGTTTAAATATTTGAACTTTTTCTGACAGAGGGTCTTAAACCTAAAATGTCCTTCTTCCTGATTTGCTGATAATTTTCCACGTTTTGTTTTTATTTCCAACATTTGTAGTTTCTTGATTTTCAAATGAATTTGTGGCATTAGGAAAATCAAAATGTGAAGAGCTGTTTACCCCACTCTTCTGTTAAACATTGCTCCGTGGAATGAATATATCACCCCAAAGAATCAGTCGCTTAATACTTGCAATGCCCTCCTCCTTCGATATTGTTGACATCATGTTGCCCATCTTCATGATGAAGTAGTTATCTACATGCAAATCCAGACCATAAATATTTGTGACACAATTGAGAGGGGAATCAAACCCAAAAAATAAGCATGACTATTCAACTAAGGTCCCAGTTGTGGTTCTGTGGATAGCACTCCTGTCTCAGTGGGGTCCACTGCAGAGACCAGAATATAACCTAGGCTGTGAGCTGCAGTGTCACAAGTGCCATCTGTTGGAAGTAGTTAGTTAAGTATGGCCTTTGTCTGCTCTAACTCGTTGACATAAAAGATCCCACTTGTTATGAGACAAGTTTGAGATCTCAAAAGTAATCAACTCTAAACACAGTCTGGCAAGGAAGGATTTTATTTACAAAGGCAAACACAGGAGAAGGTGATGAGGGCAACACACGGACACACACACCAGAGATAGCACACGTGGGGAAATCGCAAAAGGGGTAGAATACACACACACACAACAAACTGAATATAAACAATCAAGGAAAAAGCACTACGCTACCCACCACCCCTTAACCCAGTGCAGGCAAGCCCCATGCCCAGGAAATCCTAACTTAAGATGCTTCTAAACCTGCAAAAATGCACACTCTTACCAATAGTCTCTTCAGCATTATTTCACTAGTCCTCCAGGGCAACAAAGAGACAGAACCAACACACTGAGCACTCTTTATAGTGCTGGAGGGCTGGGGGTGGCCCAGCCCAGGTAGTTTGAACAGGCCAATGACCCGGGCCCAGGTACCAAGGTGTTTACTGAAGCCAATCAACAGGCGTGCCCTAATGGCTCGGGGTGGAGCCAGGCCTTGATTGACAGTGGTGTGGCTTTTGACCAAGTGCTGGGCTATGCAGTCACATGACAGCCTTGACCCTTCCACAATACACCATGACAATATTTTCAAGATGAGCAGGGGAGCAACACCTGACCAATATTTATTTCACCACCAGTGAGTAAAACAGTTTATATGGTTATCATCATTTTATTCTTCCTGGAATTAGCTGTACGCCAAATAAGTACATTACATCAGTGACTACATTTCAAAAGCTGTTCATTGGCTGTTAATAGTTTAATTATTTCCTGTAGGATGCTATAGAAATGCAAATCTCGTCAGGGAAAAAAGGGAATCTGTCAGAGAAGATGAGAAACCTATCAGAAGAATCACTAAGATGGTAACCATACTTCAAGGCCAGCTGTACAAATGTATTGCCGACTTATAAGGTACAAAATATGGGCTGACAGTTAAAAGCATACACCCAGCTTATAGCTCACTTCACATCTTTAGAAAAAAGTGATTGTTGCCTCTAAATATTTTTACACCTGAAATTTGTGCAAATGACAACCACACAAAGCCTAATAAACTATATTTCCCCAGGAATCACCAATCACACTACTCCTTCATTCTTCATCCTAGATATTTTCCCAACAGCAAACAAAGACCAATGTTGGTACATGGATGGAGAAGGTTTAGAGGGATATGAGCCAAATGCAGGTAAATGGGACTAATTTAGATGGGAATCTTGTATGGCTTGGACCAGCTGGGCTGAAGGTCCTGTTTCTGTGCTGTAAGACTATGGCGGCACTGTAGTTAGATTAGCTGGTTGTTTATTCCAGTTGCAAGGGCCGTGGCTTGGAGTGAGAAGTGGGACTCTCAGTGTGAGAAGTGGGAGCCATAGAAAGAGGTGGGCGTCAGGACCCAGTTCTTTTCCAGGTATTTCCAGACAATACATGAGGCACAGCTGCAAATTGTTAGGTGATAACTGAATGGGAAATTAGCCAATTGACACAACCAATAAAAAGGTAGGGTCAAGCAGAGCTGCTATTATTGAGGTGGACCAGTGTTTGAGTGGAGAGCTGAGGCTTTGGTGAGAAGAGGCTAAGGTAAGTTTCTTTCTTTGTCTATTAGTGCCCAGCTAAAGTAGAGACAACAGATCCAGGGTCAGTAGTGTGTTCTTGCTGCCAGATGTGGGAGATCTCAAGTGTCCCTGATAGCCCCATCTGTGGGAGGTGCATCCACCTGCAGCTCCTTACAGACTGTATTAGGGAACTGGATGACCTTTATCTCACACAGGACAATGAGGAAGTGATAGCTAAAAGTTACAGGAGGTAAGTTGTAGGAGGCAGGTAGCTGGGTGACTTGTCAGGAGTAGGGAAGATGGTGCAGAGTACCCATGTGGCTATTCCCCGTTATTAAGGTATAATGCTTTGGACACTGAGGGGTGGGGCTATCTTCTTGATGAAATAGCTATCTACATTCAAATCCAGACCATAAATATCTCTCTCAAAATTGAGAGGGGTAACAAAACCAAAAATAAGCATGAATATTCAACTAAGGTTAAAAATTGCCAGCTATGTCCTATTTAAAGTGTAGGACAAAAATTTACTTGCTATCCAATCAGTCTACTCTCCATAATGATTGATAGAAGGTGCTATCAAGTTTACACTTACTAATCGTGCTCACCAAGGTAATGTTTGGTTTTCATCAGGACCACTCAACTCCAGACCCCTTTACAGCCTTGGTCCAATTAAAGACCAAATTCTAGAGAAGTAGTGAGAGGCTCTGACATCAAGGCAGCATTTAAGTGAGCATAATATCAAGGTCCTTGGTAAAACTAAAGTCAACAGGCATCAATGGGAAGAATCCACTGGTTGGAGTTATACCTCTCTCTCAAAAGGAAGATGGTTGTGATTGTTGGAGATCAAGTACCCCAACCCTAGAACAGAGTTCAAGGCTCAAATCTAGCCATAAATATCTTCAGCAATGAAGTTCCTGCCATCATATGTCAGAAGGGAGGATATTTTCTGATAGATGCACAAATTTCCATTCCCTAAACATTCATTCTCTCCACCACATTGGCTAGAGTCTGTCATTTACAAAATGTTCTGCTGGTGCTTTGCTATTAAGGACAAGGCAGCAGGCACATGAGAACACCACTTGCATATGCCCCTCTAATTCACACACCATCCTGACTTAAAAACATGTCACCATTCCATCACAGCTGGATCCAAACCTGGAACTCCCTACTCAATAACAATACAGGAGCACAAGACCTGCAATGATTCAAGAAGTTGCCCATCACCTCCAAGGCAATTGGGAATCTGCAATAAATGCTGGCCTGGTCAATGATATCCACCCCATAGGCACATGACTTCAGAAAATTGATGGATATGGACATCTTGAAGGCAGAAGGGATTAGCTTAGTTAGGCATTTAATTACTAGTTTAATTTGGCATAACATCATGGGCCAAAGGGTCTGCTCCTCTGCTGTAATGTTGTTCGAAGGATTCCCAGCCCAGTGGCAAAACACTAGGAGAGGAAATGAAGGAGAGCCCCATTTATTCAATGCTACTGTAGCACAACCCCAATCTCTATACAGCACCTTCTATTTCACCATTATACATCTTCATAGGAAAATATCTCCTCTCGGTCTCAGTGTAATTCATTTTAAAGTGACTGCAATTCTGCATTTATCAGCTTTTATGATGGCACAGTAAAGGAGTTGAGGTGAGCTTAAATCAACTGTGATCATATTCAATGGTGGGGAAGGCCTAAGGGACTGAGTAGCCTACTCACATGTTCTTGGGAATGAGATTGAGAGCAGCTAATCCATTGAGGATGAACAATCCAGGTAACAGGTGAGACTTCTCAACAGTACAAATTGGAGTTTGAAATGCATAATTGAATGTGAGAAGTCAACCTGCCAAAGCAGTGCCCCATTCTCTTCAAAACAAAGTTGAGTGGTTAGAACTCACTAATGGCAATTATTTTTCTACTTTGAAGAAACAAGAAAGTTAGTCAGAAAATGAAGACTACTTACCTTGTGTCTTCTAACCATACTTGCCCAGTATGCTCTCGAATTATTTTACAATGGTCTCCTGAAACGAGCTTATTGCCAGGAAATGATAAATCACAACCTAAATAACAAGAGGCATAAGTTAGACTGACTTTTGACAAAAGCTCTATTTATTCTATCACTTGTATTTTCTGGGGCTAATTATTTACAACACTTACTACAGACAAAAATATTACCTGACACTAATAATTACCTGGCACTTACCCATGCAACGACTTTTCTGAATATGCATCCATCACTATTTCAGACAAAGGAAATGGATGGTTGCATGGGTAAAACAAATTTAAACTTATAGCCAGGAACTAATTGATTTTCCCCATTAGTAATCATATCTAGATACCACCTACTCACTGAGACTGTACTCAAATGCTGGCATCCTAAGAGGGCCACAACTCAGGAAAGAAAAGGCAGCATTTCCCTACCTGATTCTTTCTAGACCAACTCAATTTTACCAATTTCATTTTAAACAATGTGTTTTTTTTATATAGACATTCAAGTGGTAAAGTATTTGAAATAGGATACAGAATTATTCCAGGGGTCCAATTCTAATACAGATTCAAAACCACCACAGGTTTTGGCAGCTTCTGACCAACACATTGCAAATTTCCATCAGTGTTTACTCAACAATTCAGAATCAGATTTATCAGATGTTGTGAAACTTTGTTTTGTGGCAGTACCATGCAAGATAAAAATTACTGAGTTCCAAAACTAAATAGTACAAGAGTAACAACAAGGTAGTGTTCATGAACCATTCAGAAATCTGATGGCAGAGGGGAAGAAGCTGTTCCTGAATAGTTGAGTGGGTCTTCAGGCTCCTGTATCTCCTCCCTGATGGTAGTAATATGAAGAGGACATGTCTCGAGTGGTGAGGGTCCTTAATGATGAATACTGCTGCCTTGAGGCACTGCCTCTTCATGTCCTCACTGGCGGGGAGGTTTGTGCCTGTGATGGAGCTGGCAGTCTACAACCTTCTGCAGCCTCTTTCGATCCTGTGCATTGGAGCCTCCATACCAGGCAGTGATGCAACCAGTCAGAATGCTCTCCACTGTACATTTGTAGAAATTTGCAAGTGTCTTTGGTGAAACTCCTATTCCATCTTCAATGGAAGCTTACAAAATGTTTTGCTATAATCATGGCCTTCTCCCTGAATCATTGCAGACCATGATGTGAAGGTAATCTCACAATGCTTCACCTAAGGACAATTTTGACCTAGTAACAAGGTATGCCAGATCAAGGTAGTGTGTGACTCAAAGCGGTACATGGAGGTGATAGGGTTGCCACACAACTGATAACATTGTCCTTGGTGTGAAACTAGAGTCACATTCCAGCCAACCCAACTAATCACAGCAATCTCCCCTGTGGGAAAATGGAAATCTACCCCAGAACTTGCTGGGTGCTCTGCATCACTGACTCCTCTCTCAATTATTGGTCTACAGTGGGAGTTAGTTTTATTTTTCCTGGAACCATGTGTTCTCAAAATTCCAGTGTTTACTCCTGATTCTCCTTATATTCCTATAAATTTTTAAATAATTTGTAATTTATCACTAGTCAGTTCACTCATGATTTGAGCGTCTTTGCACATATGATCCATGAGGTTGGTTGAAATTGTGTGATGTAACAAGTGTGAAAGTGATGTCGAAGTCACAGTGAAGGTGGATGGCTTACCCATCCATGAGAAAAGTGCAATATTTGTACATTGGTGGAGACAGAAATGAAGTACTCTGGGTCAGTGTTGAAATGAGTAATAAAACCCTTTGCCAATGGAAGTAAGAAATCTAATGCCTATTTGAGGCCTCCTGGAAAATTGGATTACCCTGATACACATAGTTCTGGAATAGCTGCATTAAGGATAAAGTGTTTACATGCAACTTGATGAGCAGTCTAAAAAAAACTGTCTGAATGTGCCTGAGTGTGCACTTCAATCTCACCTACTACAACTCTGCCCCATTTCCTCAATCTTCCCCATTCTCTCATACCGAGGTTATTAATTACTAGTATAGGTTACTAGTTTCCTCTGGCATCTTCAGTTTGGCTCTTTCATAATTGTCCCTTCCTGCCAATTGCTTTGTTCCCTCTCAGTTGCTTTATTCTCTCTCTCTTTCTCCCTGAACCTACTTGAGTATTGCTTCCACCTGCCCAGCTTGCGTTGGCAAGCTCTGCAAACCAATTTCTAGGTTATGATCTCTCATCAGGAATAAATTGCACTAGTTTAATCTTTCACAAATCCACTCATATATATTCCATCTGCTCAAGATTCTTCCTTTCTAAGAACATTTCCCAGTAACTAATGGTATGATAAAGCAAAAATAAGCCACATTTACATATTGGATTAGAGGTAGGTAAATTTGTATCTGGAATTCACTGATGGCATTATTATTAATCTCTACACTTTTTATGTAAAGGTCCCATTAATGCAGGAGTGTAGTTCAGACACATTTTACCCATCTTTATCACGACATAAGTGATACCTGAATGAAGTGGCTGGTCAGAAGTTAAAGCATTGAATCAATGTGGTAAAATTAATGGGCAAGGTAATGCTGGCATAATTGACATTTAAATTCATCAAGCATCCTCTTTCAATATTTCTACTCTGCATGTGTACTGCACTCATAATCCTGATTTGGAGCACTGACTGCAAATTGCTTTGCTAGGAATCTGCTACAGAAAACAGCTACAATTCCAACTGCTCATAGAAAATTGACTCAATGCACTTTGTTCAAAAAAGGATACAGAGATAAACCTACTAAATATAGTCACTTTAACCTCAGTGGTGGGAAAACTTCCAGAAACAATATTCATGGACAGAATAGCAGTCACTTGAGCAAGTGTGGATTGGTTAGAGAAAGCCAGCATGGATTTGCTCAAGGAAAATCACGTTTAACCAACTTAACTGAGGTTTTTTTGTGTGAAATGACAGAAGGTCAGTGAGGGAAGTGCATTTGATGTGGCATATATGGACTCGCAAAAGGTGTTTTGCTAGTGTTTTATATGATAGGCCTGCGTCAAGATTGGAGGCCATTCAGTCAATGGCTGATCGTGTACGTCAACACAATTTTCTCCCTTGATTCCACTATTATTCAGAAATCTATCAATCAATTTTTTAAGCAATATATTCCATATTTCATTTGGAAGGTATCAAATATTGCAGTGTATTTCAAAACATATGGACTCAAATATGGACTTTTCCCGTGTTATGTAGACAAACAAAGCAGCAATTTAAGCTGAGTAAGATTCATGAACAATAATGACAGTATTTACCTTTTTCTGGCACTGTGGCTAGAGGGACGAATGTTCATCAGTTCAGTATAATCTTTTCTTTTAAATATATATATATATTCTTAACTTGCCTGACTTCTTCAGCTTTGCCATTTTCTTTCAGTTGCAATTGGGTCATTAATTGGAATCTTGAGCATCTTGTCATCAAGGAACAACCTTTGCAGACTCCTCCCAAAGCCATTCCTTTCCAAATGTACACAACTGACCCACTGGCGGGACAGACCCACTGGAGGTGCATTTCTCCTGCCAATATAATTTGAAACGAGTGGCCCTGGGAGTCCTCAACATTGACTCCAGACCTCAGAAAATCTCACTGCATCTGTCAAACATGGTCAAGGAGATCTCCTACTGATTACAACCTCTCATTGCTCCCACCGTACTTGTTCCTGTTGAAAAGGTACTGACGGTAGCAATGGTGCAGGATGTATTCTGGGAGGGGCCATCTCTGTTCATCACTGGACTGTCTTGGTTGCACCACCACTGACCAAACAGGCTGAATTTTGAAGAACAGAGCCATCAAACTGCCTCTTGACAGGTGATGAATGAAGCAACACGGTGGATAAATTTACTTGACCTCTTTCATTAATCTGCGCAATGCAGATGCATTTGTTCTGCGAAGATTGGGAAAACTTTAAAAAGCAACAAAGAACCACTAAGCAAGCAATAAGGAAAGGGAAGATAGGTCATGAAAGTAAACTAGTACAAAATACAAAAACATAAATGGAAAATATAAATGTAAAAGTTTTTATAATTATTTAAAGCAGAAAAGGGTGGCTAAAGTGAATGTAGGTCCCTTGGAAGACGAGAAGGGGAAATTAATATTGGGTAATGTGGAAATAGCCAAGGCCTTAATTGACTATTTTGTATCGGTGTTCATGGTGGAGGACATGTCTAACGTGCCTAAGTGAGATGTTATGGGAGGTGAGGACCTCAATACATTCACTGTCACTAAAGAGGTAGTGATGAGCAAACTAGTGGGCCTAAAGGTGGACAAGTCCCTTGGTCCTGATGAGATGCACCCAGGGTACTGAAAGAACTGGAGGAAATTATAGTAGTGTCACAATGTTGAGCAAACTCACAGAGAACCCAAATGCGGCACCCCAATACAAGACTGGAGTCAGGATACTTCCTCAGGACAAACACAGGCAGTAACTGGAAGGAATCTTGCCTCG
>JARFYF010000046.1:35597497-35607902 GCA_030265395.1 Rhina ancylostomus
GGGCCAAGCACACATCCCCGAGGTGGGCCAAGCACACATCCCCGAGGTGGGCCAAGCACACATCCCCGAGGTGGGCCTGTATGATTGCCAGTGAGATGTTACTACTGATCTGCACTTCCTGATAAGGAAGTCAAGGATCCAGTTGCAGAGGGAGGTAGAGGCCTAGGTTTTGAAGCTCATTGATTAGTACTTGAGGGGACGATGGTATTGAATGCTGAGCTGTAATCAATAAACAGCAACCTAATGTATGTACTGTTGTCTAGGTGCTCCAAAGCAGAGTGGAAAGCCAGTGAGATTGTCTGCTATAGATCGGTTGTGGTGGTAGGTGAATTGCAGTGGGTCTGAGTTCTCCCTCAGGCAGGTGTTAATTATAGCCATAAACAACCCCTCAAAGCACTTCACAGATGAGTGCTATTGGGCAGCTTGCCCTGCTCTTGGGCACCAGTATGATTTGATGCCTTTTGAAGCAGGTGGGGGCCTCCAACTGCAGCAATGAGAAGTTTGTCCTTGAACACTTCACCCAGTTGGTCAGCACAGATTTTCAGTACCATGCTGGGTACACCATCAGGGCCTGATGCCTTCTGAGGGTTAGATTCTCTAATCCACTTTAGCAGAATATTGTGCCTCAACTTCATTAGAAGAGCTCTTTTGTAACTTGCTAAAAGCATTGTCTGTACTAGTACAAGTTGCAATGTTACAAGTCATTGTCCAATTAGCATCACTCTCTTCCCAAAAGGTTGTGGGTTAAGTCCTATGGTGGGGATCCATGCTCACTTTCCAGGTTTATAATTAATGTAGTGCAGAAAAATGCCAGATGAAATGAATTCCCAGGTGAACACAAGACTCCATGACACTATTTCAAAGACTTGGAGCTCTTCCTATGTCCTGTTGTACTTAATCCTCAAACATCTCTTAAAAAAATGCTGTTTGTGGAACCCTGATGTGAAGAAATTAACTCCATACTTCTAGTAACATTGGTTTACATTAAACAGTACTTTATTTATATAATATGCTTTGGGCCATCCCATTGAAACAAAATGCAAATCTTTCCATCTAAAGGCTCAAAGCAATCAATTCTCAATGTTTTCAACCCCCAAGTATGCAAAAACAGGGTGCTATTCTCCTCAGGGGGAGAGACAAAATTAAGCAAAACCATATTTTCTAGTTAATTTTGGTTATTTGGGTCACTTGCACATCCACCAATTTGATTTTCTCACCATTGGTAGCCAGTGTGTTCTGCTGTCTGCCCCCCAAGCTCTAATCTTATCTAAATCCTTTTTTAAAGTTAATGTATTAAACCTAACTTTACCTGCCTTAATATCTGATTAATGGCTCAAAGAAAGAATTTGATAACATTGTTATTAAATTACCTGGGATGCTTTACCAATATTATAGGAGCTTTAAGACCAACAAATTGAATATTTCCAATGAACACTGTCCCCCAAAAAAATCCACAAAATTAAATATTTGGAGTAAGAGAACTGAAGGTGAATTTGGACACCTGCACAGAAATGTAGTAGGTAATCAACAACTAGAGAAAAAGATGGGTGAGAGATGGCCTTGAGTGCAATCTTGATCCTACAATATACAAATTTAACAATCTCTAGGATAGAGGGACAAATTCATGTCCAAAGCTGAGACAGTTCATAGTCAAAGAATAATAGGTTAGTCATTTAGGGCCAAGGTGCGAAGAAACATCTTCACTCAGAAGGTTGTCAATCTTTACCCCCACCCCAGAGCCTATGGATGCTCAAGAATATTCAAGATCAGGAGTGTTGTACTGACATTCAGCAGGACTGGACAGGAACAAGAAGTTTACCCATAACCATAAAGGCAGAACAAACTTGAAGGGCCCAAGTGATGTTCTTGGGTTCCTTCAAGAAAATTAAGCACAGAAAACACTTCACAGATGATGCCAATTATGTCTATCCATGAAAGTGCAGAAATAGATTAAGGTGAAAAAGGCTCTAAATATCAAAGTAGCCTTACCACAACCCTGCAAGTCTTTGCCAAGACAACACTTGGTGTGTTACAAACAGTTTAAGACCCTGTATTTAAGAAGTACCTGCAACAGAGATAGTTTAGAGGACATTCACTGGGTTCATTCCTGAGATGACTGTTTGCCACATGAACAAAGGTAATGCAGATTGGGTCTGTATTCTAGTATGAACCATGTCAGACCTCATTGAAATCTTGTTTCAATATGATTTCCCCCTTCATTCTTCAAAACAATGTTTCCCTTTAGAACTAGAGGACAGTTTCAGAATAAGGATTGCCCTTTATGACCAGGGAGAAGGAACTATTTTCTTTCAAAATTCTCCATATCAGAACTGTGGAAGAAGCATCATTAAATACATTTAAAACCTAAATAGTTTATTTTGCATTAGAGTAAGTTACAGTAAACAGGCAAGAAAGGGGAGCTCAGGCCAAGATCAGATCAGTCGGGATATCATTTCATTCACTGTTCATTCTTGATATTGTGTGATACAAATGCCAATTCTCTTTAACAGGTTCCCATCAAGCCAAGCAACAAAGATCACTCTCTCAAAGGGAATGGAGATAAATATTAGTTGAAAAAATTTTAAGATCTCCATTCATTAGTTACACATTGGAAAATGACTGAATAATCTTGGCATTGTATAGTCAGGAAATATTCTGTATCACAAGTTCCACAAATCTCTCTGGAGACATTAGTTCTGCAATTGTAGAATAAATGCTGCAATGCAAACACCTCCCCAGGGAAGGGAGATACACTCCATTAACTTTAATGACTGCTTTCCACAAAAAGTGGAAGTTGACACCTGAGCAATTCTGCACAAAGACTTCATTTACAACAGGCTTGCATGAGTTGAGAAGTCACAAAATAGTCCTTTAAAAGAGCAGTTCATTATTTAACAGCCACTTAGTCCTGGGAAGGTCTGAACCTTTACCAGAGAAACATGGATCTTTGTACCTCGGGGCCCAGGTCAAGCATCTAAAGAACAATGTTGGAGCACAGTTCAAACTGTCACACAAGAGTGGATGCAGCACACTAAAATCAGTAATCTTCATCATAAAAAAGACATTCTAGACTAAACATCAAGAATGAAAAGACAAAACTCAGCATCAACACAAATGAAACAAAAGCTCCTCCCAATAATTTTTCCCAAAAAAACTGGACATTCTAACCAGCCAGCTGGGAACAGATTAATTTCCTTCTCCAATTAAAAACAACAGCAATTTCCAGCTTTCAAATATCACATGTCTGCCCAACCAGCTCCAATGCTTCACTATTTCATTGCTGTCCTTGCTGTAACCAAACACTCCTCCACCCTACAGACTAATTATGGCACAGGAGGGTTTTGACAATTTGGCCAAAAATTCAAGTTATGTAAATTATTTAAACATTTTGCATCTGTTAAAGTCCTATTCACTAGGAGGGTAACTTATGCACTGAGTATTCTATTTATACACACTCCATAGAAAAGATGATACGAAGAGTAATCCATCATGGGCACAACCCACCCTACGATCGAGGACATCTTCAAGAGGTAGTGCCTCAAGCCAACAGCATCCATCACACAATATCAGGAATGAACAGTGAATGAACTGATGTCCCGACTGATCTGATCTTGGCCTGAGCTCCCCTTTCTTACCTGTTGACTGTAACTCTTACCCTATAATGCAAAATAAATTATTTTGGTTTTGAATGTATTTAATGATGCTTCTTCCACAGTTCCGTAATTTGGAGAATTTTGAAAGAAAATAATTCCTCCTCCTCGGTCAAAGGGCAATCCCTTATTCTGAAATTGTCCTCTAGTTCTAGATTCCCCAACAAAGGGAAACATTGAGTTTTGAAGAATGAGGGGGGGATCATATTGAAACAAGATTTCAATGAGGTCTGACATGGTTCATACTCGAGTACAAACCCAATCTTGCATGACCTTTGTTCACGTGGCAAACCTTCATCTCAGGAATGAACCCAGTGAATATCCTCTAAACTATCTCTGCAGGTACTTCTCAAATACAGGGTCTTAAACTGTTTGTAGCACACCAAGTGTTGTCTTGGCAAAGACTTGCAGGTTTGTGGTAAGACCACTTATGTTATTCAAAGCCTTTTTTCACCTTAATCTATTTCAGCACTTTCATGGATAGACTCTTCTATGTAATCAGCATCCTCAAGTGTTTTCTGTAACTCATTTTCTTCCATCTGGGACATGCCCTCTTCTCACTACTACCATCACAGAGGAGGTACAGGAGCCTAAAGACCCACACTCAACATTTCAGGAACAGTTTCTTCTCCTCTGCCATCAGATTTCTGAACAGTCCATGAACTCTACCTCATTCTCTTTTGCATTATTTATTTTTGGGTAACTTATAGTAATTTTTATGTCTTGCACTGTACAGCTGCCACAAAACAATAAATCTCATGACTTATGCCAGTTACAATAAACCTGCTTCTGATATAAATTGAGGCCACATTTTATATATTTAAATAGCTTTGTAATGGGCAAAACTATGCAAGTACCCAAAAATTTGTTCTACCTCTCATTGATCTTGGCAACTAGGAAGATTATAGATAGTTGGTTCACATAAATTTAGCACACATCTTTTTTCTACCAGAGTTCAATCTAAGAACATATTTAGAGGGAACAACAGCATAGTGGCTAGGTACCAAAGTAGTAACTCAAATGCCCAAATGAATAATCCAGAGATGAGAGCTCAAATCCCACCATGAGTGTTTAAGTTTAGACTAAAAATCATTAATATTCATGAAACAACTGGATTTCTGTACAACCACAACTGATTATTGAAAAATCTGAGAAGGAAACCCACTGAACTGGTTTGGCTTCAATGTGACTTAAAACCCACAGTAATTTGTTTAAGTCTGAAATGCCCTTGGGTAGCCCCAAGCCTTTTTGTTCAAAGGCAGGTAGGGATGACCAGTAAATTCTGGTGTTTCCAGCAACATCCCCATACTGTGAATTAAACACAGCCTTCAAAGCAAATTCATTGAGGGCAGCCATCAAAGTCAACACAATTTGCCGTGAGTGCTCTTACTTGCAGGTTAAGATCAACAAATGTTTGTCTGCTACATTAATATTTGAGGTTTGCAATAAGTCATCAAGTCTGTTAATCCCAAATGAGAGATCTATTCATAGACAGAAAAGGACTTGTGATTAACTGACTGCAGTGACAACCAGGCTTGAAAACTAGACACACAAATTTGAATTCCATTACAATGGCTGCATATTTTTGCATTCAACTAGTAAACGTGGAATTAAAGCTAGTCTCAGCAATTGTGCCCATGAAATTACCAGATTACTATTAAAACTCCATTTGGTTCACTAATGTTCTTCAGCAAAGGAAATCTGCCACCTTATCTGGTCTGGACTGATTCCAGACCCACCAATAGGGTTGGCTCTTAATTGCTTGCTCAGTTCAGGGTCAATTAGGAATGGGTAATAAATGTCAACATTGCACTGGCATCCACATTCTTTGAATGAATTAAGTTCAATGGCACCATCTCTCTTCTAGCACATTGGCTTCATATGGTACACCAACAGCTTTTGCAACCAACTAAACCTACTTAGAGGTACAAAAAAAAGCATGGTACTGAATCAAAAGCAGAACTGAGAAACTATGAAGGAACACTGAAATAGTCACTGAATGTCTTTCAAACTAAATCAGGGCAAGATTGTAGGGGAAAAGAAAATGCAAGTTATCAGTGTTCATGTGTAAGTGGAAGCAAATACAGATAATTCTGAAGGGCAGCAAACAGATGAGACAGGAAAACTTCAATGGGATTCTTGGTTGGGATGAGGGAGGGGCATTAATTAGAAGTCATGGCATGGGAATAGAAGCCATTGAAAGTGATTTTCTGGCTATGTCTGGAGTTGTTTTTTGTTTATACCTGGCATACAAGCAGCACTAGAAGCCATTCTTGACTGCCTGTAAGGATACAGAATGGAAACCAACATGTGGGCCAGACACAGCAAGGGAAGTACATTCCCTTCACTGACAGACTGCAGTGAATCAATTAAAGTTTTGAGGCTTTTGTCTAGCATTAGCCTATCTAGTATAAGACTTAGTGAATCCAATTTCACTACAAGCCATATTATGTTTTGAACCAATTGCTTTTATTTTATTATAAATAAACACCAAAATTATTATATAATAAACACCAAAATGCATATTTTAAAAACCATTTTGCTAAACATGCAGCAACAATATCACTCCAGGATCAATATATTTATCAGAAGCAGAGAAGGAAAACAAATTCTGAATGAAGTCCAGAGAAGGGGACACACCAGCTTGCAGAATCATGAATAAAGAATTTATGAACAAACAAGGAAAAAGTTAAATATAGCACAAAATAATCCCACAAGAGTCAAAGTGAGCAATCTCATCTCACCCACAAAGTGACTTGACACAATTCATCGTACAGAAAGGGAGTGTAGTGCCACTTTTGGGTAAGACTGTAAATCAATTTCAGTTTTGGGCTCTCTGGTGATAAAGATACTATGATACTATTCTGGCACGTGGGCAAGTTATCTTTGATGAGCTAAGACTTCTCTCTCAATCAACATTACCAAAACCAGTATCTGGCCATAATCACACTTGTTTGAGAGAGCTTGCTATGCACAAATTAAATTTTGCACTTCCCATATTATAACATTCAAAATGACTTAAGATGTCCTGATGTTTCAAAAGTGGCTATTTTCTACTTTATTGATCGATTCACTCACAGGACATTGCTTGCATTATTCAACGCTGATTAGGCTTAAACTGAGGAGACAGTTAGGAATCAGCCGCATCAAAGGGTCTGGAGTAACACTGGGTAAGGATGACATATTTATTTCCCTGAAGGACATCAGTAACAATCCAGCAGTTTCACATTCCATAGTTTTTAAAAAAAAATTGTGGTATTTAAATTCACCAGCTGCTAGTTAAATTCAAATTTATGCCTCTGGATCAATTAATTAGAACTCTAGCTGCCAGTCCATTAACAACCACTCTACTGTACCAACTGATCTTTCTTCAGAGCAAGAATCAGGTTCAGATCTGGTACTCCAACTCCCAAAAGTTGAAATAGGCCATAATACTCATTTGTGTGTAACTGCAGAACTCTTTGACAAGGTTACAACAGAGTTACAAGAAGCCAAAAGATCCTCCCAGCAAATAAGCGATATAATTAATTTTTTAAGAACGTGTCTTTCTATAATGCATTTACAACCTCAGGATGCTCCAAAGTGCTTTACAGCCAGTGAAATACAACTGTGACAATACTAAAAAGTAATGTGGGAATTATAGCAGCCATTTTGTATGCCACAAGCTTCTGATATTTTGTAATGAACTAAATTTTTTTTAGGTATTGGCTTAAGGGCACAGGGTAACTCCACTGTTCTTAATTGAAAAGGTGCCATGGAGTCTTTTATATCCATCTGGGAGAAGAGGTCATATGTGCAACATCTCGCCTAGATGATGCCATTCCCCATTTAGCACCACTTCAGGAGTGTCAGCCTAAATTGTGTGCTTTAATCTAAATGGGATTCACACCGAAATCTTCTGACTCAGGAGAGGGAATTACTTAATAAGCTACCCCTGACAATTTAAGAGGCAATGAAAAGGAATGGAAATACACTAGCAGTCTGGAGAAATTAATTTCCTCTCTCCTCCCAGGCAGCAAAAAGTGAACAATTGAGCAAGTGTTTGTTTACACACCAAAGTAGTTAGGGTATGGAATGCAACACCAGAGATGGCATTGCTGACAGATTCAACTGTAGTAGTCAAAAGAGAGCTCATCAGTGGAAGATGGAAAGAGGGGGGGGAGTGGGACTCACCGTACAAAGTCAGTACAAACTCAACAGTCTGAATGGCCTTCCTGCATGCTCTAATGATTCTGTTACTGAACTGCAAAGTAACATTTAATTGAAAACAATAATGTAAGAAAGAAGAATCCCTGCAATGCTGATGTTTTTTCTTTTGAGAACTTATCAATTCATAGTTTGCAATAAACACAAACTTCACCTTAGCCAGGAGTGAACAAACCTTAGTTCAGCCCTTTCCAGGCCAAAGGGAGAGGGAGCTGTTTACCAACACCACCCTAACCCTACCCCCCACATACCAAAGGCCAGCCATACCAACCAACACATTGCCATACTGCTCGGTTTTGAAGGGAAATCGATGCAAAACATTAATTAGTCTGGTATGGCTTTAAAGTAATTGGTAGGAAGTTCAAGGGAGATATCAGAGGGAGGTTCTTCCCAAGAGTGGTTGGTGCATGGAATGTGCTGCCTGGGGTGGTGGTGGAGGCAGATATGTTGGTCAAGTTCAAGAGATTGTTAGATAAGCACATGGAGGAATTTAAGATAGAGGATATGTGGGACGAAGGGGTTAGATGGTCTTAGGTGTGGTTTGAAGGTCGGCACAATATGGTGGGCCGAAGGGCCTGTATTGTGCGGTATTGTTCTATGGTTCTATGGTTAATGGGCATATCTATTTTCTGCACATCATTTCATTCAATGTTCTTATTAATTATAACAATACTGTCTAAATTATCAAAAGAAAAGCCATATGGACTTCAGTTAGATTATCTTCAAAACAAACGATGACATGAGATAACATGTTCACAACGGTGTATTGCATAACACCCTGTAGCAGGCTTCAGACTTGCCATATTTTAGTTCTTACTGAGGATGGCAGTGCAGGGTTTACTTTCAGAGAATATTTGATTCTGGATATAATCCCAGGATATCATTTCAGTTGGTTCATGTTCAAGAAATTCATGAATAGTGCTCAGATTGTGTGACAGCGTATAATTAGCAGATGTCCAAGAGAATATATTTGATATACACCAAAAGAAGGGAAACTTTGAAGCTGCAACACAAAGTGTATTTCATGATAACGGATTAGAGCATTCAGCGGGGAAGTCATCCATGAAATGATATCAGTTATTAATCTTTGAGTACGGTTCAAATAGGGAGAAAAGAGGATGGACAATGTTTAAAACATTTTGAATAAATTCTGCTGATTCTGAAACTGAAAATGAACTGCTACTTTATGTAAAGCAAGCAAATAAACTTCTAAAACAACACTGTAATATGAGGATTAAACATATATTTCCAGTTAAGTTTGTTGCTTGACATTTATTTTGTTGCTGGATGTGGAAAATACACTGTAAAGGTTAGGTTAAAAGGATATTTTTCGGTCATTACAGATTTTCTGTCCTTTATTTCTGACCAAGAAAACAGAAAATGAACCCTGCCTTTAAGTGTCAGGAAACTTGAATACATTTTGCCTTATTTGGCTTTGTAAAATGCTAGCTAACGTTTTTCTACCTGCATATTGCACATTCATTCCATTAAATGTTGCACAGGCTATAAATATGAATAGGGTAATAATGTCTACTTCACTTGGAGACAGGGTGGGCCAAAGGTCCTGGTATGTGGAACAAGTCATTTTTGTAAGGTAATGCACAGGTGGCCTATTGTCATTATTTCATCACTTTAAGAATTCTATTACGTTTTGGACAGTTTGATTTCTGTTTAAATATGCTTCCTTTGATTTAAGTTCAGCATTACTTAATTACATATTAATCACACTGCAAAAATTCAGTTTTCTGCTTGAACCAATGAACAGTCAGATTACTAATGATACTGAAGATTATTGTAAGTTTTCATAATTTCATTAATCTAACTTCTCTAAAACAAAGCAATTTGTTAAAACTTTAATATTTGTATTGTTATAAATTTTCACTTTGAATTCTTCATTAATTCTTTCATTTTAGAAGACAAAAGTTACTGGTGGAAATGCAACTCTAAATATATTCACAAAATATTTGATAACAGTTGATACAAAAATCTATTTGATGCTCTTTGTACATCATATTTCAATGTGAGCAGAAGGAATAGACCATCTGGGAGCTTGGTGAACAAATGGACAACAATGCATGTTCTTTAATCAGATTGAAGAACCTAGTATTAAACAGAAAAAGACCAAGAAAGAGGGAATTTACAGAGGATGAACTCACATAGAATCAGTTGCAGATAGAAATACAGGGGAAAGAAAGATTGGCTTAAGGGAACATGGCAAAAAGAGAAAGAACGGAAAAGTATGGATTTTTTAAAATCTTGAAACTATTTTGTTTTTCCATTCTTCTCTGTTTTATTAGAAATAGCTTCTATGCCTGGGGTCCACCTTTACAAATATAGTTTCCCAATCATCTTATCATACTGTTAAATTTGTGCAGCATACTTTCTGTTCTTACAATTCTCTTTCTATAAGGCCATCCAAAATAAGAAACAGGTTAGGAAGTTGTGAGCATGCTATGTTGACACCAAAAATGTGACGACACTTTGTGGGCTGCCCCCAGAACACTCTACACAAAAGATGCATTTCACTGTGTGTTTTGATGTACATGTGA
>JARFYF010000046.1:35745713-35757001 GCA_030265395.1 Rhina ancylostomus
TTTCCAACTGCACAGAATGTGATCTTTATTCTCTAACTTGTGCTTGATTCAATTTCCAACTATTTTGTTTGAAAGGAGAACTCTGCAGCTAAGTTCTGACTTCTTAGAGACAGCATGAAGTCTCTAGAAGGATGGAGACATTCAATCTATTATTTCAAACATTTAGATGAAGTTCAGGCAAATTGATGTGCTAGTGCCAAGGTGAAGGTGTGAGAAATGTTCTCTTGCTTTCTGGAATTGGATCAGTTAACATTGTAGCTACACCAAGTCAGGAATCCAATATGCTTATATTACGGCAGGAGGTGCACAAAATAACTGGGGCACAATTACGTAGAACTTTTGTGTTATGAATTTCCTGAAAATATTGATGTACTTCAAGGAATTACTTCATGTACAATCCATTGAACCAAGGAACCCTTCTAAGATCGCACTTGAAAAGGCTGGTCATCTTTCCAAATGCATGGCTTCACACCTACAAAATAATTAATTACAAGGTGGATTAACATGGTAATCTATGTGTGGAGCCATGGGAAATGAGTGTGGACTTTACCATGGAGAAGGATGTGGAAGCTAGTAAATTCAGGGGAATGAACATTGATATTCTGGACCAGATCAACATTATGAAAGAGGTGGTGTTGGGGCTACTGAAATACACAGAGGAGGATATATCTCCACGGCCTGACCAGTTATATCGTAGGATGTTTTAGGAAGCATGGGAGGAGATTGTTGGGGCCGTGGCAGAGAGTTTAGTAACTTCATTAGTCAGAGGTGAGGTACCAGAAGACTAGAGGATAGCTAATCTTGTGCCTTTAAGAAGGGCAGGAGGGATAAGCCAGGAAACTACAGGCTGGTGAACCTTGCATCAGTAGTGGGAAAGTTATTGAAGGGGATTCTGAGAGACAGAATTCATTTGCATTTGGAAAGGCAAGGACTGAATAAGAATAGTCAAGTATGGCTTTGTGTGTTGGAAGTCATGTCTAATGAATTTGAGTTTTTGAAGAGGTGACCATGAGGATTGACAAGGTACGGTGGTAGATGTTATCTGCATGGACTTCAGCAAGGCTTTGACAAGGTCCTGCATGGCAGCCTGGTCCAGAAGGTTAGAACACATGGGATTTGGGATGAGCTTGCCAATTAGATACTAAATTGGCTTGACTGGAGGAATCAGAGCATGGTAGTGGAGTGTTTGCCAGTTTGGAGGCCTGTAAACAGCGTCAGTGCTGGGTTCTCTGTTGGTCATCATATATACATATTAATGATATGGATGAAAATGTAGATGGCACGATTAGCAGATGACAACAAAAAGGGAAGAAGGTTGCCTAAGGTTACAACAGGATATAGATCAACTGGGAAAGTGGGCAAAGGAATGGCACATGGAATTTAACTTGGACAAGTGCAAAATGATGCATTTTGGAAAGTTAAACCAGGGCAGGACATACACAATGGCAGGGCCTGGGCAATGTTGTTGAATAGAGAAACCTAACAGTACAAGTTCTGTT
The DNA here is from genome assembly GCA_030265395.1 of Rhina ancylostomus. NCBI lineage: Eukaryota > Metazoa > Chordata > Chondrichthyes > Rhinopristiformes > Rhinidae > Rhina > Rhina ancylostomus. The sequence goes on from JARFYF010000046.1 coordinate 35,747,213, forward strand.
CTCTGAAAGTGGCAACACATGTAGACAGGGTGGTAAGGTGGTGTGTGGCATGCTTGCCTTCATTGGCAGAGGCAGAAAATACAACTTGAGACAGTATGTTACAGTTGTACAAAACGTTGGTTAGGCCCTGCTTGGAGTTCTGGTCATAACATTAGAGGAAGATGTGATTAAGCTCGAGTGGGTGCAGAAAAAATTTGTAAGGATGTTGCCTGGAATGGAGGGCTTGAGTAGGCTGGATCCGTTTTCCATGGAGCAAAGGATGAGGCTGAGAGGTGACATGATATATACATAAAATTATGAGGTATATAAAATTATGAGAGGCATACATGTTAGGAGTGTCTAAAACTGGAGGGCATAGGTTTAATATGAGGGGGAGGAGGTTTAAAGGAGATCTGAGGGGTGAATTTTTCAAAGTATCTGGAATGGGCAGAAGTGGTGGTGGAGGCAGGAATAGTATTAACATTTAGGAGGCATCCAGATAGATACTTGAATGATCCAAGACAGAGAGGGATATGGAATTAATGCAGACAATTGGGATTTCTATAGTTAGGTATTACATCAGCATAAATGTAGTGGGTCGAAGGGCTTCTTTCTATGCTGTACAACTCAATGACTTTTTCATTCTTTCCTCTTAATAATGTCAAAATTCTCTATTAATGCTAAATATTTATTTATTAATACTAATAAGAATACGAAGTCCTGTATTTGTACAGATGGGCATCCTGCGAGATAGCCCAAATGAATTGAAATCAATTGATTTTGAAGGGAAAAGCAGACACATTTCAGTCCAAGAAGATCACCATCAAAATGTATTAATTCAGAACAAACACAGCTTGCCTGTTATGTCTGAAAAGAAGCTACACAATTAGACAAAATAAGTAAGAGCAGGAGTTGGCTACGTGGCATCTTAAACATACAAAGCACTGGAGGAACTCAGCGGGTCAGGCAGCATCTATGGAGGGAAATGGCCAGTCAATGTTTCAGGTCAAGACCCTTCATCTGAACAATTTATCTCCACCTGGCATCTCAAGCCTCTACCATTCAAGATCATGGCACCTTTTATGTGGCACCTTATCAAATGTCCTTTGGAAATCAAAATACACCATCTTGCTTGTAACATCAAATAAATTTGACCAAAAAAAACTTTCCTTTTATAAAAAAAATTCCTTAATAATGGAATAATATTCTCCCCAAAAACTGAACTTGCACCTACTGGTTGGCAGTTGCTTATTTTTTCTCTCCTTCCCTTCTTGAATAGTCATGTGTTCCAGCTCCCTGGGACCCAGAATAGGAGGAGTTATGGAGATCACATCCAATGCAACTACCATTGCTGCAATGACCTCGTTTAGAATGAACCTTAGGAAGTAGGCCATCACATCTAGGGACTGTCAGTCCTTAGATCCAAAAGTCTGCCCTAGAAATGTTTTAAGTCTCTTATTCTTTTTCTCCTCTTGGTTAATCAACTATTTTTTAGCATGCTTATCATTCATCTTCTCTTATGATTAAGGAGTAATTCCAGGATGATTGGAAGGTGACAAATATAACCCCATTATTTAAAAAAAGGAGAGAGAAACAGAACTACAGACTGGTTAACCTAACATCAGCAGAGGGGAAAATGCTAAAGGCCATTAAAAGGATAGGATAACAGGACACTCGGGAAACATCAGGATGGATTTATGAAAAGGCAATTGTGTTTAACACACCTTCTGGAGTTTTTACAGGATGCAAGTGGTAGTATAGATACAGATGGATGTGGTGTACTTAAATTTTTAGAAAGCTTTTAATAAAGCCCCACATAAAAAGGTGGGGTGTAAAATTAAAGCATATGGTATGGGGAGGGGGGTGGTAAATGTATTGATTGAAAATTGGTTGACAGACAGGAAATAGTAGGAATAAACTTTTGGGTGGGGGAGGGGAGGTGGTTTGGCAGGTGGTAATAACTGGGCTCTGCAGGGATTAGTGGCCGGGCCTCAGATATTCATAATTCATATGTGCAGTATTTCAAGGTTTCCCAGAAACATTAAACTGGGTAGGAAGATCCAGACAGGCTACAATGTAGCTTGGATGGACTGAGCAGGTGGGCAAAAAATGTGGCAGATGCAGTGCATCATGGAGAAAAATAGAAAGGTTACATATTATTAGAACTCCTATCACAGAGGACTATAGAAGCCAAGTCATTGAATATATTCTAAAGAGAAAGACAAGTTTCTAGATGCAAAAGGCAGAGGGTAGAGGAAGAATATAGGAAAATGATATTGAGAGAGAAGATCAGCCATGAACATACTGAATGGTGGGGCAGGCTTACTCTAGTTCATATTTCCTATATTTCTAAGACAGACACATACAAAGGATTTGTGCAATCTTTCTGCCAATTCCTTATTTATTTTATTAGTTCCTCTGTCTGAGTTCCTTTACTTTTGCTGAATTCTCACTCAATCCTCAGACCCAACAGGATTCTTTAAAACTTTATAGGTCTCTTTCAGTCTAATATCATTGATAACTTCAGTTAGAAGCTACGAATGGATTACTATTCCTATTTTTACTTCTCAGAAAGAATGTATATTTGTTGAGTATTGTGAAACATTTAAAATGTCTGCTAATCTATTAGCATGTCTTTTAATTTAATTTCCCCAATCTACTTTATCCTCCAATGCAACTGCTTTTATTTAAGTTTAAGACTCAAAGTTGGGGTTAAGTTTGTCACCATCAAACTGAATATAAAATTATACAATACTTGGACTTCACTCCCTCAAGGGTCCTTAACTAAGAGATTAATAATGAACCCCATCTCACCGAACCAGACCAGATCTAAATAGCCTCCAACAATGTATTGTACAAGGTAACCGTCTCAAATAAATTCCATGAAATCATCCTCAAGACTACCTCTGCCAATTTCATTTGTCAAGTCCATGATTAGAGTCATTAATTACTGCATTACCTTTGTTACATGTTGCCATCATCTCTTGCTGTCCAATAGTATAGCCACTGTTCAGGGGCCGACAGATTACTCCTAGTGTTTCCTGCCCTTTGTTATCCCTTTCCTCCACTAAAAAACCAAGATCTTTTCAGACCGCAATCCGAACATTGTCTTTTACTATCAGAGATATCCAAAATATAAACAATTGCACTCATAATCTGACATGGAGCTGCTCATTTTCAAATTGACATATCAGTTCAGTTTAGTTATACAACTCTGTGGTATATGCAAATTCTGATTTGTTGAAAGCCTACATTAATTTTTATTACATATTTCCTTTGGCCAAATGAAATCAATTCAAATACTTACAAGAAACCAAAGTGTTGTTTAGGAGCTACAGCGAAATGGAGCTTGAGAAGCTAAGTATGTCACCAAAGACTCTTGCAAGTTTCTACAGACGTACGGTGGAGAGCATTCTGACTGGTTGCATCATCGCCTGGTATGGAGGCTCCAATGCACAGGATTGGAAGAGGCTGCAGAGGGTTGTAGACTCAGCCAGCTCTATCATGGGACAATCTTCCCTACCATCGGGGTAGTCTTTAAGAGGCAGCGCGTCAAGAAGACAGCATCCATCATTAAGGACCTTCACCATCTGGGACATGCCCTTGGCAAGTTACTAGCATCGGGAAGAAGATGCAGGGGCTTGAAGATCCACACGACGTTTTAGGAACAGCTTCTTCCCCTCTGCCATCAGATTTCTGAACAGTCCATGAACACTACCTCGTTATTCCTCTTTTGCACTACTTAATTTTGTAACTTTTAGTAATTTTTATGTCTTGCACTGTACTGCTGCCACAAAATAACAAATTTCACGACATATGTCAGTGATAATAAACCTGATTCTGGTACAATGAGTGTCAGTCTGTGATTGGTGTGTGACCATTTAAAATGAATATTAATCAACTGGCAAGTGTTCCACTGTTTACAACTTCAAGGTCTCTGACAATGGACAATACACATCTAAACAAAAGAGTAAGTACTCTAATAAACCTCAGTCATCTATATCACTGTTCACAAAAACAGCAAAAAAACCACAACTGTGAACAGCGAAATGTTTCCCAGAGGCGAGATCAAGGTACAACATCAAGGCAAGCAGCCCTTTCCTTTATTAATGACCAGATCTTCCATACCATCATTCACAGTCTGAGGTCTACAGCATACCTTCTGAGAGCAGCAAAAAACACAACCGTTGCTTTAAAACAAATTTATCAAAACAACTGAAGGACATACCTGTCTGAAAGCTAAAGTATTATGTATTAATATTGAAAGACACAAGGATTCAGGCGTTTTTCCATTTAATATGTTTAAACTAATTACTTACATAATTACTTTCCCAAGATGCATTTGCCACAGTGTATTAAGATGCATCTGCAAATCTTTCTCCCCCACTGCACTGAAACTTTGCTCTCTTGCTTCCTGCAGCAGATGCACTCTACAATTATGATGTCTACTTAAGAGCTATTGGTAAAAAGGACAAGCGAGGAAAGGCAAATGAGGTGTCCCCTTAACCAACATCGATGACTAACTGTTTTACTTCAAGACTGGCTGATTGACTTGAGCTACAATGGGTTTTGATGTACACTGTAAACAAAGTGCCCCACTCAGATATTTGAAAAAAAATTGATTCCAACATTATCAGCTGGGCTTTACTTTATAGGTTTTACTGCAAAATCTTGCTTTAAAAATGAATCTTTATTGAACAGGACCTTCACCTAGCCACTTATGCACAGTAACTGTACGCATAAAGCTAGATGACAGGGCTGTCCTGAATACTGTATATTGCAATATCACAAGATCAAAAACAATTTCCTTAAAATAGTGCTTTCAATTAAAATACAAATTCTCTGAAATTCTCTGGATCTAAGCCTTGTTTTTTTTTACTTCAAACTTCATAAAAAGAGGTAAAATATTATCAGTGAAAACTTCCAGGGCAGTCTTGTCGGGAAGTCTTGTTTATATATTACCTCAGGTTGTAAACACTAACCTAAAAGATGGCAAACTGAGTGAAGAAATTGCACTTCACGCTAATTGGTCACTGAAGACACAGTTCAGCCAATGCAAAGATTCAGGTGATTACACTTTCAGCTTTAAGAATTGAGCAGTTTGGCTATGGAAATACTTTATCAGTGCTAATGTTAACAGTGAAATACAAGTCAAACACATTTTCAGCTGGTGTTTGGTGAAGGGAGTTTACTGATACATCATGCTAATGGGTTGTAAAGAAGGGCAGTTACAGTGTGCAAATTCTCATGTCCACAATTGCCCAGAGGGTGAATTTTTGACATTGGCTACATTGTTTCAAAGGGTGAGTGGCTTTTAGTTGCTTGAACAGACAGGAGATAGGACGGAAAAGAACGAGTTCACCGCCAGCAGCTGCCAAGAGAGAGCCATGGGAATAAACCCTCTTAAACATAATCACAGTATCTAGTCAGCAGCTGCTGCAGCTCCAGTGAAATCTGCAACTCAAACCTCAAACAGGAAGACCTCCTTAAGTCAAGAAATCCTCTCACAACAAAAGGAAACAAAAGTGGAGGTTGGCCAGCTGTGCTCTCCCATTCAAGCTATCATGGCTGATCCCCTGCCTTAAGTCTGCATTCCCACCCAATCCCAGTAACAATGTCCAAAAATCTACCGATCTCATCCTGAATATACTCAATGACTTTGTGTACCAAAGTTAAAACTCCCTCCTCATCTTGTTTCTAAATAGCTTATCCCAAGACTATAGCCCGCAGTTATGGTCTTTCCAGTTGAAAAAAGTAACTTCTCTGCAATAACCCTGCCAGCGCGTCTTGTAATCATTATTTCAAAGAGGCTTTTCATTCTTCTAAACTTGTGAGTATACATCAATTTTCTCTTTGGATAGGAGAAACTCATCTCAGGAATCAACAATACACTGGCTCCAAAGCAAATACATCCTTCTTTATGCCTGGAAATTCGACATCCTTACTTTTGTACTCTAAACCCAATAATGATAATGTATCATATGCCTTCCCAATTGCTGACTTTACCTTTATGTTTATTTTCGGAGTCTCATGAAGGGCAATACCAAGCTCCCTTGGTACACCAACATTTATAAAACAATGGCTGGAAGAACAAGAAAATAAAATGAATAACATCACAATCTGACAGATTATATTGTCATGTTCTTACCTTACCTACAACCAGTTCTACGTTCCTACAAAACTCTGGTTCATTTGCAAGCAGTGAAACATTACACACATTTATATTCTTATCTGTCATAAGTAGTGACTAGTTGAAGCCCCAGTACCTATTCTTGTGGCACCTAACATGTAACAATCTGCTAAAATGAAAACTCATTTATTCCTACTCTGCTTTATGCTCTTTAACCAATCCCTAATCACAAGAGCCTCGGGCAACCAGTTCTTCTGTGATACCACTCACAAACAGAGTTATATTACATCCCCTGCTTCTCTATTAACTTGCAAGTTACATCCTCAAAAAAAGGCTTGGGTTTATCGATCAACATCTTTTTCCATAACACTGTATGGACTGTATTTAATCATATTATTTTCAAAGTGCCCACTATCATGCTTATAATGATGGATTCCAGCATTTTGGTCAAAAACAGAAAAATGGTCTACAGTCTCCATTTTCTTTCCATATTTCCTGAAATAAGTGTTATGCATACTTTTAGAAGTCTGGGATTCAGGTTGACTATTCTTTTAAAATCTATAAATTTTCCCTCACATGAACTCTGCCCAGACCTCCTGAACAACCTTTATTAGTTTAAAGCCCTGCCTATAGCCTAGTTTTCTGCCACTGGTCCCAGCTCTATTTAAGTGGAGCTCACACCAAGGGAACTCGAGTCAATCTCCCATGAATCAGACACCTCTGCCTGACATCAATCTGAGCCACAAATTTAATTCTGATCCATTCAAACCCATGGTAACTTGCATGTGGGTCCCTCGAGCAATTTCCACGTTCAGTAAGCAGTTTCATGGGAAAATTTAGTTTAAATACATTAGATTGTGTGTTCATAACACAAATTATAAAAAGCAAAATAACAAGTGGAATAAAAAGCATCATTTTTTTAAAAAGAAAAAAAATCAAGAGATAAGGCCTTTCATAACTTCACTCCACCTCCTTTAGATAATTAAAATTGAATACCAATACCCAGGGAAATGTAAAAAATTGCTGAGATTAATTTTCAATATAATATTTAGTATTACTGAGCTATGCTCTCTTTATGGTAGCGTTGTTCCTGTTCTAGAGTAAAATTTCAGCATGTTGTGTATTTTGATTTTGTTTCTTCCTTTAAGTGCAGCTCTCAGGGGATTCACGCTGAGTGCCGAGGAATATAAACTTCTACTTAATAGGACTCGCTTTCCTGACTGCGAAAATGGGACTAAATCAACAACCATCTGTTCTATGTCTGATCAAATGTCAAACATTTGGTTTAAAAAAAACTGTATAGAAGCATCTCCTTGCAATAAATATTTACATAAACATGATGTTGCAAGCCTCTGTAAGATGCTCCCCTGCATCCTTGGCCTAATCTCGTTAATACAATACAGTAATTTGAACACATACAGCAGACTTTACAGTAATCTCCCAGCAGTCTGCTGCAGGAACGACAGATTGCAGCTATGAGAATCACCATCAGGAAAGCTGGCATGAGGCTTCATAAATATCAAGACATCTGGAAAGCTATAAAGTGAACACAAGCAGCAGCTTGAGTGTATAACAGAAAGCATGTTTTGAACCCACGTAAAATGCATGAGAAGAAATTAAATGAGCTGAGAGCTAAACTGCACTGTGTTAACACAAAGGCATGAAAACACCTAGTATTTTCAGGAAGGGAAGCGCATTGTTCTACAATACCACTTTCAAGTTGGGGAAAAAAAGCTAAACATTTACTTTGTGCCTCTATTTCAAGCCACACTACTTTTTCCTTTTCCTAGATTCATCCAAAACTTGAACCCTGAAAAATGGATCAATAGATTTTAATACAGAATTTCTTAAAAATTGGGACTAAGAAAAGTACATGAGATACTATTTCAGGACCACAGTTCCTGGCTTTCCTTGTATCTGTTTAAAGTCTGTTGTTTTGGTGGGATCAATTTCTTTACAAAATAAAATGTTATAACTCTTAAATGACTTGGAGCTTCTAGGGCGGCACGGTAGCGTAGCGGTTAGTGCGACGCTATTACAGCGCCAGCGATCGGGGTTCAATTCCCACTGTCTGTAAGGAGTTTGTATGTTCTCCCCGTGTCTGTGTGGGTTTCCTCCCACATTCTAAAGACGTACGGGTAGGTTAATATGGGGTTTAAAATGGGTGGCGTGGACTCATTGGGCTGGAAGGGCCTGTTACCATGCTGTAAATAAAATTTTAAAAAAGGTTTAAAAAAAGAGGCTTTGAGCAGTCCCAGACTGGGTCAGATGTTGCTGACTCAGGCTGAAATTTAACTGGAGGATGAACTGGTTAATGCCAAAGGTGCAAATGAGCAATAGGACTGCCCATCATAGAGTTATCATTGACCAATCAGACCCCAGAAAATTGCTGTATAACATTAAGTGTATGGATAAGTTAGGTTATGAGTATTAGAAATGGTTGGATAGACAGATACATAATTCCTGAATTTAGCTCCTCAGCTAGTTGCTTCAGCCAAAAGACTGTTCCCAAAATGTCAGTTCCTTTCTCTTCCACACCCCCATCCCCCCCAACAAGCTGGATCAAAAATTCAAATACTCCATGGGCAGAACTGAGCCCTTCAGCATTATGTTTCAGTCATTTAAAAAAAACTACTTTAGTCTACATATCACTCATCTCTGCCCACCTCAGTTCCTGTACTCCTGAAATTCCCATCAATGCTCATGTTACCTCCTGATGATGATTCCAATGCTCTCACGTACTGCTCCCCATCTTCTACTCTTCATAAATTTGAACTCATCTAAAGGTGTGTCAACAACATGAAGTCCTGGACTCTGTTGTGCTCACTCTCCCAGATTAGCTCCTGATATACCCACTTCCTATTACTCATTCCTGTCAGAAGGGAAGGTACTAGATTGGAGAGGGAATTAGTTATATACCCACAAACAGATAGTTGTTATTAATGGAAGTTGATCAGCATGGAAATTGGTTATCAGCATCCTACAGGACTGACACAAAGACTGCTGCTCTTCATAATCTGCAATAATTAAATGAAGCATTGGTTACCGTTCACGTTCATAGAGGTTTAAACTTTTGTGGTTATGTTAGGATCTAAAAAGCAAAACAAAAATCATAACTGCCTCCGTCCTGTGTAGTGGTCCACTTCTGAACTCTTTGCCATCCAAATTGATGTACTGGCACCTATCTTCTCCTCAGCTTTCCAAGCAACTACAAAAGCATTATTCCAAGACTGTCTGCCACAGGATATTTGGATCAAGTAGACAGATAGCAATCTCTTCAACCTCTCTTACCTCTATTCTAGAACCAAGTAATGATAGGCAGCTGTGATTTAACTCTAGTACACAGACTGCACTGTATTTGCATACAGAAAGAAGGCCTTAGAAACAGCCCATACTAATTTTTCTGGAAATTGGAACAGCCAAGGGTGACCTTGAACATAGGCAAAACAAAAAGTTCACTATTACCCTATTCCCTGTACTATCATCAGATCCAGCAAAGAAGGTCTATTGACAATGAGGAAATGTAAATGTAAAACACTTTGACCACCTTGATAGCTCCCTCCCTCCCAGAGGGCCAACAAAGATTCTGAGATTCAACACCAAATCAACTGTGCCATCTTTGGCTTTGGCAGACTGTTTCGCTGGGTTTTCAATAACAACTATATTAGAATACACATCAG
>JARFYF010000046.1:35758106-35768129 GCA_030265395.1 Rhina ancylostomus
CCCAATGCAATCAACTCTTAACCACATCTTAAAGTTAGGGACAATTGGGGATAGACAATAAATGCCAGCTTTGCCATTGGGTGTTAACATCTTCTGAACAAATAAATTTAAGTCCCAAATTACCCATGTAATTGTCTTTTTTTTAAGTTATAAGATATCTTTATTAGTCACATGTACATCGAAACACACAGTGAAATGCATCTTTTTTTGTGTAGCGTGAGGGCATCACCACTCTTCCGTTGCTTACATAGCATGCCCACAACATCTTTGGAATGTGGGAAGAAACTGTCAAGACTCTAGCTTCAGACTTCAGCTTTTTCATTCAGACCCAATACAAAGTTCTAATTTGTTGTGATCAATCTTTTCTAAAGGATTCTTTACCACAAGATTGCTAAAGAATCCTGTCTCATGACATAAAACCAGCTTCCTGGCTTGTTTCACATTATACTCCAGGAAACAGTCATCAATGTTTTCCACAAACTGATTCATAATCAAAAAGGATATTAAAATTCAATCATCACAATTATTGCATTACTTTTGTTGCAATGTGATATTACTTCCTAGCTGATAGCTTGCCCAATAATATAGCTACCGTCGCAGTCTTTTGGGGCTCCTCATCTCCAGTCAAACTGATTCTACTTACTGATCTCTTCAGTCAGGTCTTCTCTCATTACTTTTATTTTTTTAAAAAAGAGAATCTTTATCAGAACTTATTCACACCACCTCCTTTTCTATTCAGTCTTTCCTTCTGAATATCAGGGTGTTTTCAGTTCCCAGCCTTGGCTCACCTTTCAACCATGTCTATGTAATAGCTATTAGATTAAATCCATTCATCTCTAGTTGTAATCCTGTTATGAATGTTTATTGCATTCAGATAAAAAACCTTTAGTTTTGACCTTTTTCACATTTTCTCTGCTTTGCTGCCCACTTAGTATAACTGACAATTTTTATCTAATGTTCTAACATACTAGAGGTATTTTTTTTGAATGATAAAATGTGTTAACTAGGCAATAACCAAGGACAGATAGGAAGCAGTAATCCCAGCATTTTTAGGCTTAGTGCATAAATACAAGGGAAAAACAAGATATTTAACAGAAAAACTACTGAGGTTATACTACAAAAGTACGCTATCCCAATTACATGGCAAACCTGCAAATAGATCTACATACCATAACTTAAGTTTACTTAAGCATGAGATCAAAAATCAAAGATATCATCAAAACCCATTAAAAGTTGGAGTGTTGTGGAGATCACATTTAAAATTGAAGAAAAAGTTATTCTGCACTGTATTTGAAATTAATGTACAAGCACCAACAGGTTATATTTGGAAAAAAAATAGCAAGGAATACAAGAAGAAAAAGCAAAACAAAAAAGGTCTTCTATTGGTTTGTTGGTGGTACGAGTATAATCAAGATCCAAGTATAACTGCAAAGGGAAGGCAAACTTGAGAGCAAAGTAATGACATATGAAATAAGCCCTGACCTTTAGTCTTCACAAATAGAGCTACATATTAGGATTGTAGAATCACCAGCAGCAAGTGAATGTAATTATCCAAGTACTAAAAAGTTACTGAGACCTTAGATAGGATTTCTTAAAGGCAGCTCCTGCTTATTGAACCTTGTGGAGTGCTTTTAAAAGAACAAAAGATCACCAAAAGAAATGAATATAGCTCATGAATTTTCAAAAAAAGCATTTGATTAGGTACTGTGTTAAAGCTTGTAACAAGGATGATGGTATAAGAAATTATAGGAATGCTGTTACCCAGACTGAGAAATGGTTTAAGGTAGAAAGCAAAGAGCAGTAGATACAAGGCTGTTTTGCCACTGAAAAGATAAAGTGGCATGTTCCACAAGTTACTAATGTTGGGCTGAAAATATTTATGATTGATCTGGCCAGTTTCTCAGAGGGAAACACTGAAACATGACAATACCAAATTGTGAAAAAGGTTGCAAAAGATGACAGGCAAATTTAGGTGAGTGAATGAGTTGTAGAGATGGATGAGAGAGGAAATCCAATTTGAAATATGATGATGGAATTGTAAACAAGACCAAGGGAAGAAAATATACCCTTTGAATTATATAAAAATATGATAGAGGAGAAGGATTGTGGTGTACCCATAGATATTAAGTAGCAATACAAATGGGTCAAACTATAAAAGTTTAAAAGGAAATTTTAACTTTGCACTAATAAAGGATCTTAATAGGAAGAGCTTAAAAATTAGATCCAGCATGGATTCACTTGGAAATTACAAAGGATAAAAGGAGTACAATTTTCAGGTAAAGCTTCAAAAAGTGATTTTCAATTTTGACAAAATTGAGGAAAGTAATCTGATGAGAGTTCAGTTTTATAAAGTATATAAAATTGTGAGGCTTAAACAGTCAGACTCTTTTTTCCTTGGGTGGAAATGTCAAATAGTAGAAGAAATAGCTTTAAGGTGAGAAGGGAAAAGTTTAAAGGAGGCAAGTTTTTTTTCTTACACACAGAGACTGGTTGGTGCCCAGAACTCGCTGCCAGGGGAAGTAGTGGAGGAAGCAGATACGACAGCAGCTTTTAAGAGCCATTTAAACAGGCACATGAACAGACAGGGAATGGAGGGATATAGACATGTGTAGGCAGATGTGCAGTTTCAATTGGCATCATTGTCGACACAGAATTGTGGGTCACAGGACCTGTTCCTTGCTGTAGTGTTCTTTGTTCTAAAGGATTGTGAAAGGGTAAATAGTGATAGATTATTTCCAATGACTAGTGAGGAAGATTTGAAGTAACATTTAAAAATATAACGAAAGGCTTTGTTTCTTCACACAGAGACTGGTCTGATAAGGACATTCTCTGCGACATATACATTCAGAGTCAAAATTACGTTAAAGAGAAATATATTTGCTTCAAAAGAGAAAATTAAAGAGAGGAACAACGTAGAAGTGTAATTCTTTTGTAGATATCTTTATTAGTCACATGCACATCGAAACACATAGTGAAATACATCTTTTGCGTAGAGCGTTCTGGGGGCAGTCTGCAAGTGTTGCCACGCTTCCGGCACCAAAATAGCATGCCCACAACTTCCTAACCTGTACGTCTTTTTGGAATGTGGGAGGAAACCGGAGCACCCGGATGAAAACCACACAGACATGGCGACAATGTACAAACTCCTTACAGGCAGCGGCCAGAATTGAACCCGAGTCTCTGGCGCTGTAAAGCGTTACACTGAGCATCCTATGATGTTATTGATACACAATAACTTGGCAATTACAGTCAAAATTCATATTTGAATTTTGCATTTTAGTTACTGGTGAAACCTGCATCAATTCAACAGTAAATTGCTAGAATTGCAAACCTTATGATTCCACTCAAAATTGATAGGAGACTGGGTGATGCTTGCTGGCAGGGTCTGTGAGCATGGGGTTTGGAGAGGGATAAGTTTTGGTGAAAGCAGTGTCACAACAAAAAAATCATTGAGTTATTTAAACCGATATGGTACTCTGAACAGAGACCAAAGTAGGTTAATAACATGATTCAATTATAAATAAAAATAATTTCTGTAACGAGAAGTCTAAATGAACCATGCAGGCAAAGGTTAAAACAAAATTAAGAAACCAGTGCAAGTGATTACTTCACAAATGAAATGCAATGGATTCTAATTCAGATCGATCAAGGAATCATTCCATAGCACCACACAAATCAAATGGGTTGCCTTTCATTCATCTTTTCCCAGGCATCTTTTGAGTCTGCAATTAAATTTAATTCACTTCTACTGACAAACCTACAAGGAAGTTTCAACATGTTCAAGCGGTTCCACTAAGAAAGAGACACTGCTATGAATGGTGATACAAAACTGCAAATTGCATCCCTTAACAGGGAAGGCAAAGTTCAGACTGAAAGGGCAACATATCCACTTTCAATCAATAAACACACACAACATCTGGTTCCTTGATTGCTCATATTGAAACATGAGCGACCCAGAGACTGTTGGCTTCCACTACCTGAAACAGTAACCTTGACCTGTCAAATTATTTGTCAGTCCCTGATGTGATCTTATGTAGGTTAGCTGCTCTACACAGAGAGGGGGGCTCAGTTGCTTTGTCCAGAGGGAAACCTTAATGGATATTTACAGTTTCAGACAGCTTAGTATTGACTTTTTGTCAACTTGCCTTTCCGAAGCAAGTCTTTAGACAAGAAATCAGAACAGGATTTTAAATTTAAACGAAAAAGCAACCTGGCTTGTAAGAGGAAACCAGTACGAGTACAGTAATTTCTGGTCAAGTTACCATCTCCCTCCCCATTTAAAATTTTCTTTAAAAATAAAATCACGTTGAAAGAGGAATTTTACTGTGCAAATGAATTGCACTGTGTAAAACAAAAAGGCCCACAAACAATGCCATATACATTATAAGTAATGCAGGAAGAATTTGGCAACATATTTTACACAATTAGAAAGATCACAATTCCAGTTACATTACCATAATAGATAGAGAAAGGTGGGAGGAATGACGTGTCATAAATATTTAGTGCAGCTGATTTCATCAAAGCAATACAATTTCTGTTGTTTGTCAATTTAGGTTTAATCTCACATGTTGGACAGCCTCTGAGTTTGGTGGTGAGCTAAAACCTACTCCAGAGACCCAAGCACAAAATTTAAATGGATGTATAGTGTGGTATTGAGGAAGTTCTCAATATCAGAGGTGCCATGTTTCAGATGAGATTTGAAATGAGATCCCTCTTGTGTGAATAAAAAGTCAATGTGCTATTCTGAAGATCAGGATAGTTCTCTACCTGTCCCAGTGAATACTTAGCCCTCAAATTCAATTATCTAGCTATTATCTCTTTGTTGTTTGTGGGAGCTTACGATACAGAAACTGGGTGCTAAATTTCTTACATTTAGAACACTGGCTATATTTACAACAGCCCTTTGTCACTTCCACCTATCACCTCCCAGCTTCTTACTTCATTCCCACTCCTCCCCCTTCCTCACCTGCCTATCAACTCCCCACCACCGGGATTCACTTATCATCCACCAGCTCTTGTTCCACCCCCTCCCTTCACCTTTTTATACTGGCCACCTCTGCTCTCTTTCCAGCCCCAATGAAGGGTCTCAGCCTGAAACGTCGACTGTCCATTTCCCTCCATAGATGCTGCCTGCCCCGCTGAGTTCCTCCAGCTCTTTTGTGTGTTGCTCCAGATTTCCAGCTCTGCAGTCTCTCATTAAAAAGTATATCACAGGTTCCAAAGCCCTTTGGGACATGTCATAACAATCAGTTTGCTAGGGTATGGTTTCATGGCTGCCAGCACGCTTCTACCCCTCTTGCAAGTGGCCTTTCCTAAAATGTAAACCATGAGCACTGGTTATCTGTTGATTTGTAGGGTGAATGCAGTTAACTCCCATCCTACCCTTGAGGCATTCAAATGAACAATTTCAAAACCAGATGCTGCAAAACCATTAAGAATGGGTGTACTACTGCAACTACGGCACAAGTTAACTAATTAAATGCAGACTAGAGATTGAACAGGGACCTTCTGGTCTGCATTGGTCACTTATGCACAGCCTTAATCAAATGAGCTATTGGTAAAATAATGAAATGTTACACCCTCAACTACCTCTGAGCTAACCCAACAGTGAAATAATTAAGTGACCTCAGGTGACCATGATGCTCAGAGAATCCAATATTGTATAAATGATTTCAAATTGAGGCTGATGCAATAACAGAGGCTTCAAATGGATCAAATCAGTTTGAAGCCTCTCGCCTACTCCTGAATGCTTTCGGCATTCTGTTTCCATATGCCTTTAAAGTAGCTTGTTGCTGGGAACAAATAAATCCATACAGCAATTTAGACAAAAGTGTGTTTGGTATTCTTTCCTGTCCTCCATTTAATTTTCTCATTAATGTAGCCTTTTTAAAGAAAGGCTCCAACTGGTATTTACTTACACTGGTGTTAGCTGCCAGCCAATATCATACAGAAATTTATGGAATTCTCCCATAAAACCTCAAAATGAATGCTGAACTGTTCAGGAGTTAATGTGCACACACAAGAGTCCCAAATGACTCTTGTGCTTGCTAAGACTGATCTGCTGGCAGAGTGGTGGTACAACAAAATCAGGTGATGCACAACAAATCAGGTAATGGCAGAATCGGTTGTTTTCTCCCCCCAATGTCTGAATCAGCTATTATGCCACTGTCAAGGACATATGCCAGATGTGAAAAGCTTTCTGTTTATTCTGTGACAATTTAAATTCATTTTTTGGATACAAGCTTTCAATGCACTGCAGCCATGGTATGACATTGGTGGAGAGAATTATATTTATGATACCAATCAGGTAGGCTGCTTTGTCCTGGATGGTGTTGAGTTTTGAGTATTCCATCATGTTCCTGATATGTGCCTTGTAGTGGTGGAAAGGTTTCACAGTGTCAGTTGATCTCCAGTTAGTAATCTTGAGATACAGAGCCTCTGGCCTGTTATTGTAGCCATAGTATATACATTGCTTGTCCAGATGCATTTCTGGTCGATAGGTGATCCCCAGGATGTTGATGATGGGGGAACTAGTTGACTTAATACCATTGAATGTCAGAGGGAGGTGGTTAGACTTGAGATAGAAATCATTGGCTCTTCAACGGTATAACGTTACTTGCCACTCTTCAGTCCTTGCGTGAATGTTACCTAGGTCTTGCTTCAGGAAGACAAAGTTGCTTCATTTTCTGGGGTACTGTGAATGTAATGGAACACTGTGCAACTGCCAGCAAACATTCACACCACTGATTATAAGATGGAAGGAAGATCATTGATGAAACAGCTGAAGATACTATGTGATCCTGGAAAAATACAAACTGGCTAACTGATGTACAAGTAGCACTTAACAGCATTTGTTAGCGATACCTTCTATCACTCACTTATGATTGAGAGTAGACTGATTTACCATATTGGATTTGCCCTTTTTGTGATCAGGAATACCTGAGCAATTTTTAGTGGTGTTACTGGACTGGAACAGTTTGACTAGAGGTGTGGTTAGTCCTGGAGCACCTGTCTTCTAAACTACAAGCTAGGTAGTTGTCTGGTTTAGTGCCCTTTGTTCCAGTGCTCCCAGGTATTTTTAAAATACATCACCCAAAGCAAATCAAATTAGCTAATTTACATTTTTCTTGTGAATGTTGTGTATCTGATGCCCTGTGCCTGTGATGTAAGCAAGTTTTTCATTGCACTTGTGCATAAATGTACTTGTGCATCTGACAATAAACTCAACTTCAACCTCTGTGACGGAGGGTTCTCAGTAGGAAGTTGAAGTGAAACATCCACTCAACTTTGACTTCATCTTGAGTGCTTGTGTTAGGCCATGCTATTGTTGGGGATGGGGATGTTCTTGGAACAACCTCCTCCTATTAGCTGTTCAATTGTCCATCACCATTCATGGTTTGATTTGGCAAGACTGCAGGGTATTGATGCAATTCAGTGGTTGTGAAATTGCTTCTCTCATCCACTGAATCTTGATTTTGTTGCTTAGGATACCCATAATCCTGTGCTGCAGCTTTACTTGTTTGTCAGCTCATTTATAGGTGTTCTTGACGCTACTGCCTGTGCACCCTCCTGCAGTCTTCACTGAACTAGCTTGAATGTAATTTTCTTCTATGGCACTTCCTCAGGATCAAGGATGACTTGCTTTTTACACTGGGTTTTTAGGTTCTGAGGTGACCAATGGGACGGGTGGATGGGTAGTTTGTGAGGCAATGTACTCCTTCAGGAGTTTATGCAGGGCTCGTGTGCTCCTGCTGCCTGGATTCAATGTTCTCAATACCATCCCAAATGGTCCTCCTCCACCTTATGAGCAATGGATTCCTGAATCAGTGGCATTTTGTCAAGGAGGTTTTGAGCATACACATAAATCACTTCTTTTGTCACCTAGTAACTAGTTGTACTGGTATAATGAGGAAATATATTAGAATGGTTACAAATTGTAATAAAGTACATTTTGTAGCTGATCACAAGACCGCAGATGCTAGAATCTGGAGCAACAAATAATCTGCTGGAGGAACTGTGTAGGTTCAGCAGCATAGGAAAGAAAGGAACTATCGATGTTTCGGGTTGAAACCCTACATCAGGACTCAGAGTGGAGATAACCAATATAAAGAGGAGAAAGAGAGAACTTAGACACTATTTTAGTTTTTTGTCAAAAGTTTCTTCAATAGAAGGAAAAATTATCCTAGATGGTAACAATTGAAAGAAATCAACAAGATACAGCTAACTGAGGTATTTCTGTGGACTAAGGCAGGGAAAGTAATGTTATGACATGGGAAGGAAACTTAACTAAGGTTACTGCACCAGTGCTTCCTGAGCCCTGGTGCTCCAAGGAGGAGAGTGACATTAATATGACAGCTTTGAGTTATATTAAACTGATTTGGACTTGCATATTGTTCTCTCATTTATGCTGGTCAAAATTCTGGAATTCCATACCTACCGTCACTGTAGAAGTACAGTTGCTGTGAACGAAACTTTAAAATCAAATCACAGGGGAATTAAAACAAATCAAATTCCCCTGTTTTGATGTGTTTATTAACCCTTGGATTTGTTACAATTTGAAGCAATTACCACTGGACTGACTTTTTAAATAACACATCAAAACACTATTTTGAAAACTTGATAAATTATTCAACTCACATCTCATCTGAATACTGAAAGCTGTTTAAAGGAACCAAATTGTCAGGTTTAATTAAGCTGCCTTAATGGGGTCATACTGGTGATCTGCTGTCACAATGTACTCAAGTATAAGAGAGAAGCAGTATTCCAAGTAAATCCCAAACCCCACATCGACTCGGGACAAATTTTGACAGCTTGAGTCCTATTTCTAATTTATGTTTATATTCTATACTTTCTCTCATTTTGTATTAAATGTTATATTTAATGAACAATTTAGATGAAATGCACCATGCGAGCTGAGTGAGATTAAGCAGAACACACTCTCAGTAGAAAGACAGGAAATGCGCTAGATTGCAAAAATTTCCCAAGGGCACTTTCTCCATTCCTTTGGGCTTACACCCCCTTGTTCTTAGTGGAAGCAGCAAATTATCCAACTCTAAAAATTATTACATTTATTCTATTATTATTAAAATTGTTATTACACTTAAACATTATTATTTTCACAGGAAACTTCCTATTTTCAATTCCTTGTTGAGAAATTTCTGGTATTTTTAAAAAAGTATACACATTACAAAAACACTCAAGATATACACCATGCAGGACAAAGCATAGTGTTTGACGAGCACTCCAATCTCAACCCTAAAAATTCATTTCTTCCACTAATGGCATATGATTGGTGCAGTGTACATCATCTCCAAAAAACAAATACTGCTGCCACTCATCTATGTTACGCTGACAGTATCTCGGAAATCCATGACCTCAACCATCAAAAACAAGGGCAGCAGAGGCAGGCAAATGCCATACGAGGCACAGGTTCCCCTCCAACTTGCACATTATCCTGTCTTGGTAATATATTGCTCATGCTTCATTGTCACTTGGTCTAAAACCTGGAATTCCTTTGTCCACTGCGCCGTGAGAATTATTTCACCAGAGGACTACAACAATTCAAGTTGGTAGCTTTCCATCATCTTTGTAAGGACAGAAAGCGGTGGGTGATAAATGCTGGGTTTGGCAGCAATGTACACATCTTGAAAAATGAATGTTTAAAAATTCTGTTCCAAGTCTGCCAGGAACACCAGTGTACTCAGCCAGCTACACAGGAAGACCTACTGTTCTTAAATGATACTATGTTTGTCAGAATTTGTACAATGGTTTAGCAACAAGTTGGATATTGTAATCTTAAATTAAGGTACAATCCTTATTGAACATGCTGCAGTTCAAAATCATAATAGAGTTTTCATACTCTATTATCTGATTCAGTTAAATTCACATATTTTCATGTTAAAACCAATAATTTAGAGTGACTTATTTATTACAACACTGATTTTTCTTCAATAATTTCCTAACCAAGGCGTTAAATATTACATTTCAAAAATCTTCTGTAAGCTAATTTTGTTTAATCACATA
>JARFYF010000046.1:35770797-35784866 GCA_030265395.1 Rhina ancylostomus
GGGAGGCCTGTTTAAGAAAGAGCACAAGTCTTTGGAACTCTCTTCCTGAAAAGGTGGTAGAAACAGTTTCAAGGTACAGCTAGATAGATTCTTGATAACCAAGGTGAAAGTTATCAGATGTTTAAGTAGGAATGTGGAGTTAAGGTTATAATTGGCTACAATCTTATGAAATGGATAGGGCTGAGTGACAAACTCCTGCTCCTAATTTGTGTGGTCATTTGTTTTTCCAATCCAAGGTTCCCCCTTTTTTGCTAGTCAATTTGTGATTTGCAGTAAGTGATACCAATGTGGTTTTCCAGCTATGCTATGAAGCGGAGCTGCACCCTTTAAGAGCATCAACGAATGATGGCAGAATGGCAAGGCATGAACTCCCAAATGCTGAAATGTCAAATCTCCAAGCAGAAACCAGTTAAGTTTTTCTTCAAGAATTGATTCATATGCAACAGTTTTTTTTTGTTACCTTTTCTCTCCCCCCTTCTCTCAGTTTCAGCACTTTAGGGGTGACTTAAAGAGGATTCTGGCCTTCCATTTTAGACAGAGGATCAGGAGCCATCATAGTTCCCTAAAAAACAGGAATGGTTTTGATTTACCTACCCTATCTGCCCCTCTCAATATCTTGAAAGTTTAATCAAGTTATCCATTAACCTTCTAAATTTTAGAGAATATAATCCTAGTTTGTGCAGTTTTAGCACAAATCCAGGTGGAAAACCTACATTGACCTTCATCCTAGAACAACATAACCTCCCTGAGGTGTGGTATCCAGATCAGCTAATAGTACTTGAGCAGTCAGATCAGTGCTTCACACAATTATATCCCCAGAAAAACTTTTACTCAAGGCTAATACCACAGTAGCCTTTTTGAGATCTGACTCTTTTTTCAAACTATGTGAAAAGAGTAGAATTAATAAAAGATTAATGTTTACTCGACTCCAAAAACATAACTTTTGTGGAAGCTTGTCATCTTTAAATTAATGTATTTTTTTCTGTCTTCAAAAAAAAAGCAGGGGCCTATCCATACGTTGTTATAGATGAAGCGTATGAAACATTAGAAATGGTAAAAATACAAAGACTACTGAGATAACTTGCCAGACCTAGACTGCAAGTCATTGAGCAACAAGGAGGAAATAGTTAAGTAGTAACCATCATACATCAGTCTTCTCAAACGCAACGATAGAAAGCTGCTAACGTGACATAGTAGTTTAAAATAAAGGAGAAAAGCATAAATGAGTACTTATAGGCTAGCAGGCTTACATTGGTAGTGGGAAAATTACTGGAAGACATTCTAAGCAGCAGCATAAAATATTTATCAAGAGGATAAGATAAAGAGATTAATAAAAGACATTAAGCTTGTCATGGAAGCTTATTAAACATGGCTGTAGATTGAGGAAATAATAAGAAACAATGAACAATCTGTTGCAATTAACATGGATTTTAGAAGGCATGTGACCAAATTCCAAATGAAATCCCTAGAGACGGTAGGATGGATTGATAAAGTGGTTAAGGCAGCACAAGAAGGTCTTCAAACTGAAACTTTAAGCGTTTTCCTTTCCTCAGATGCTGCCCAACTTGCTGATTGTTTTCAGCATTTTGTCTTTTTTCCCAGATTTCCAGCATCTGCAGTTCTTTGATTTTCATACAGTTTTCTTTATTGGTTGAGGCACGCAAGTCCTGGGAAGCCATGTTAGAACTAGGCTAGGCAAGAGTTCTATAGGTTCTGGTCACCAGAAGAATGTGGTTGCATTATAGGGTATAGAGGGGAAACTTATCACCAGTCACAACCTGACAATTCAGCACTACCTATTACCTTGACACTCTAGTATTCTGATGCTCAGGTCTCCAAATCAGATCAATTAATGTGCCTTCAATTCTGACAAACCATTTAAATAACATTGACAAACAAAATATTTCCAATTCCTGCACACTATTTCAAGTCAGTTCTCCAAAAAATTTAAACCTGTTCATCAGATGCAACCAACCCTTCGTAAATCCATGGTGGCCACCTCCTATCAATTAAAAACTTCCAACATGCTCACTGTAGCTCATTTGGTTGCACACTTGCTTCTGAGAGTAGGTTATGTGTTCATGTCCCCACTCCAGAGACTGAAGCACAAAAACCTTGGCTAATAACTCAATGCTCAATTGTCAGAAATGACATCTTTGAAACATTAAATCAAGGTGCCATGGGCATGGGCAGGTGGATATGAAAGATTCCATGCCAATATTCTGAAGAGTGGAGTGACTTGGCCAATATGCCATCTCTAAAAAGACATCTGATCATTATCACATCACTGGTTGTGAAGCCTGCAGTGGGCAAATTGACCACTCATTTGTTACATTACAACACTGCTGACATTTCAAAAGTATTTCATTGGCTATAATGCATGAGACATTTTAAAAAGTAGCTACATAAATGCAAGTCTGTTTTTCATTTCCCTCCTTGAAATCTTCACTATAATTTTCTGACAACTGGTGTTAAGGCAACAGGTCAATAATTACTGAGTTTCCTTCTCTCGCATTTGCTGAATAGCAAAATGACTTGTGCAATTTTCCCAATTTGAATAACTTTCCTCAAATCGAGGGAACTTTGGAAGAGTATATAGAGAGAATTTGCAATGTTCTCACCTAGTCCACTTAAAAGCCTGGTACAGAAGTTATCTTGGGACATACCACCATTCAGTGCCACATTTTCTTCACCTACCATTTTGATTGTGTTAATTTTAGAGTTTCCATTTCTTTGCCTATGGATGCTCTGTGTGCTATCCTCTTCTGCAAATTCTGATGCAATGTACTGAAAATGTTTGCCACTTCCTTATTTCAATTTATAGTACCAGTTGAAGGGGTTCACATTACTCCAGGATAGTCTTAATGTCAAATAGACCAAGATGCGCTTGTACACGCCACTGAAGGCCAGCATGCTGGTGTAGCAGGCTATGAGGAGGGCAAATGGTATACCAGCCTTTATTATAAAAAGGGCTTGATTGCAAGAATAAGGAAGTCTCATTGCACTTGCATTTGGTGAGACAGTATTTTGGTCTCCCTGAAAAAAAATGTATTTCCGATAGAGGGAGTCCAGCAAAGATTCACTCAACAGGTTCCAGGGAGGTAGGTTTGCTAATATGAGGACAGATTGAACACCCTGATTCTGTACTCTTTAGTACTTGAAAGGAATGAAAGAAGTTTTAATTGAAACCATCAAAATGCTTACAGGGCTTAACATGCTAGATGCAGGGAGGAGGATTCCTTTGACTGAGTCTACGACTAGGGATAGAATTTGAAAACAAAGGGTAGGCTGTTTATGACTGGGTAAAGAGAAATTCTTCACTCAGAGGGCGATGAACCTTTGAAATTCTCTATCCTGGAGTGCTGTGGAAGCTCATTCATTATGTCTCTTCGTGACAGAGATTAGATAATCTTGGAGTGTGAAGGGAATCAAAGGATGTGAGGACAATGCTGAAAAATGACACTGAGGTGAAGATCAGCCACAGATTTAATGAATGACAGTGTAAGTTCAAATTTTGCATGGCCACCTCATGTTCCTATTTTTTAATCTTCTGCTCATTTACTGTCATTTTCCTATTATGATAAAATTTCATTGTGATTATATACAGATGCATATTGCAAATCTATTTTTCTGTTTTTTTTTCAGATTGTACTATTTTGTTGCTTTTTGTTATTCTATGTTTCTTTCCCTTTTCATTTTACATCAACATCCAGGGCTCTCTCTTCAGGGAAGAAGAGCGCTTGGTCTTTAGGAGTATGAACCAGTTCTAGACCACAAATTCTTTACTGAATATGCCCCTGCTGATCTTCAATTGTTTTACCCATTAACAGATTTACCAGTTTACTGTCGATAATCTGACTCATCCCCTGCTTTAACCTTCAAGATTGTTACATTTTCAGATAGTTCATCCTGTTTCATTTGGTTTTCTGGTTGTCAGTTTTAACATGCCCAAGTTCCAAGGCATCTACACAAAAGACACCTGAATGAGTCCATCAACAAAGTACATGCATTGCCAGGAGGTTGGTGGAAGAACCTGAATGCTCACTCACAAATCTATCAACCCATTTCCCTCTGAAACACTTAATTTCTTTTGACATTCTTCTCAGACGGGCTTGGGAATATTTTAAAGCAATTATTTCAGATATACAAATACGAAAGTTGGTTCTTCGATACAGTACAAATGGGATTTAGTAATGACACTCCACCCAGCTAATTCATTCTACCACACCTGCAAAGGAGACCCACAAGGGCCACTTTCATCCAAGTCCCCAGCAATCACCAGTGCCTTTTGCCACCCACAACCCCACCCTATCGAATCACCCAACCAAACTGTCTCTGCAGCAAAAGCTATTGCTTCTTCTTGACATTTTTATTAATTTCATTGGTATCTTTCAACCAAGTCAACAGAGATAAGAGATTGCTTGTGTCAGGTTTTAGATTAAGCACAATTACTTCTAAATTGCATTAAGAGTTTATAGTTTATTCCTGTCTTGTGTTAAGTGGTCATCTCACCTACTAAGACCACCTTGATTTTGACTTAACAATATAAACAGCTTTGTCTTACTAAGATTTTAAGCAATTTAAAGACACTAAAATGTACCATCAAAATGGAGGATATACAGAAGTTGATACTGCTGAAGCTGCCAAGGTATGAGCAAAATGAACTGGGCTGGTAGGTTTATGGAAACAATTAAGGATCTGTGTTGAAGCACTGTAATCCTCTTGAGCTTTCTAGGTCTACTCTAGCTTATACAGTAAACATTCAATTCAATGCATTTCTGAAAATGTATTAAGTACTGCAACTCACATTAATTATTACTGAGGCATTGTTCACAAAAACAACTTAGACTCAAGCAAGGTTGAGGCTTGATTTTTAACCATTTTGCCTGCAATTTGCAATTGCATTCATGCTAGCAATTTGAAAAAACTGAATCAATATAATTTGCTTCTGTATATCTCAAAGAACTAATTTTAGGAGATTTAAAAAGGGGATATGATGTTCAACACTTTATCTGCAATTAGATTCAGAAAACAAGCAGAAAAAGACTGAAGCAGCTGATCTAAGAACAATAAACTCATCTGCTGCTACAAAGGAAAATCTCTCCATTATAAGGTTTATTAGTCACATGTACACTTAAACACACAGTGAAATGCATCTTTGCGTAGAATGTTCTGGGGACAGCCCACAAGTGCCGCCACACTTCTGGCGCCAACATAGCACGCCCACAGCTCCTAACCCATACATCTTTGGAATGTGGGAGGAAACTGGAGCACCTGGAGGAAACCCACACAGACACAGAGAGAACATACAAACTTCTTACAGACAGCGGCAGGAATTAAACTCGGGTCGTTGGTGCTGTAAAGCGTTAAGCTAACCGCTACACTACCGTGCCTGCAACAATTATACTTGGGGCATTACTTCTTTCGTTTCGCTAACTTACTACAGATACCCAAAGCTCCTATGATTTTTGTGAAGCCAAAACGTTCTCCATTCAAGCTACATGCATCTCGTGTGCCAAAGGAAGAAAAGAGTGCTTGATTATGGGACTAAAACAAAATATCCTTTGGTGGTCTACATTACTGCCAGCAACATGACTTCCACGGCAAGCCAGGACATTTTGTTAATAGAACAAGAGTAAAAGCAACTAGAGCCCGCAAGGGCTTTAAGACCCTTCCAAAATAATTAAATCAGCAGTATATCTTACTATTAAATTTCATTACAAGTATCAGACTCTCTAAACAGTAAACTATTGTAAACTGACTTGAATAGAGACTTGCAGCAAGAGTCTAAAAATTATGTAATGTACCACCCCTACCAAGACCAGATTTTTTTCTTAATAAAAGTAAGCTCCTCCGTTATAGAAGGAACAGATCTTTTAGAAATCTTGGTCAGGATTCTAGTTTCTGTCCATCAGACAGCTGTCATTTAGGCTACAAGTCAGTAAAGCCAGAAAGGTCTGTGGTGCATTTATCCACTTGCTGTTAATGATGGAAAAGTGATTCATTGTCATCACACACCTTTCAACATTGGTAATTTGCTCCTGCAAGGAGTAGAAATATCAAGAGCTGACACCATTACCAGAATTAGGAGTCGATCTCTAGAACTACACAGGCATAGAAGAATATGGTACTAATGTGGGCTAATGGGAATTATGCAGATGGGTCAAAAGGTCAGCATGGACGTAGTGGGCTGAAGAGCCCATTTCTGTGCTGTACAACTCAACATGGCTTAAAATCTGATCACTGCATGATGCACATTTTAGAAACAATCCTTAGTCAGCTTTAAAGTTCCTAAATGCACAATTACATGCTATATTGTGTACCAGGAAGATTCTTTCCTAACATTAGCAGCATTGAAAAACATGGAAAATTGCCAGTTCTGCTCTGTCCAGAGGAGAAAAAAAAACTAGACAAATAGAATCTGGGCAATTGCTGTTCTATTGGTCTACTCTCAAACCTCAAAGTGATAGAAAGTGTGGTTGACAGCACTATCAAGCAGCACCTACTCACCTGATCAATGATGCTTAGATTAGATTCAACCAGGACCATGCATTTCCTGACCTCATCATAGATTTGGTCCAAATATGGACAAAGGAGATGAATTTCAGGTGAGTGACTGTGCTTGACATCAATGCAATAGTTAACTGAACATGGTACCAAGGCACTAAAATAAAAGTGAAGTGGTCTGAAGTATGTATGTTCACTTACAGGTTCACTGTTCAGTTCCATTCACAACTCTTCACAAAATCCTGGACAACATTCAGACTTCAGCTAATAAGTGGCATTTGATGCTAACAGTGGCAAGCTATGCCCAACTAATTTTCTCCTCTGGATATTCAGCAGCAGTACTATCATTAAATTCTCCATCAACATTTAGGGTTGGCACAAATTGACCACAGACCAGATACAGCGCAAGTCATATAAATATTGTGACTATCAGATCAAGTCATAAGCTAGGTTCCCTTGACGATAGTGGCTCACTATTGAAAAGGCAGAATTCAATCATCATCTCAACTCCTCTGGATAATGGCACCCCAATAATGCTAAAGAAGCTCAACCTTATCAGGTCAAAGCAGTCGACTTGACTGGCACCTCATTCAGTGCCCTAAACCTTAATTCCCTTCAACTCTAGTTGCAGTAACAAACAATTAAAAGATGCACTAATGAAAGATGCCCAAGTTTCTTTGAGAGCAAATATAAAACCCTCAACTCCCACAAAGGCAAAGACAGCATGCACTCGGACACTTCACCACCTTCAAATTTCTTTCCAAATCTGAGCACTGCAATTTGGAAATATATTGGAATTCATTCATTCTACAAGATCAAAACTCTGGAAGTCCTTTTTGAACTGTACCACAGGTGACCCTAACCAACCATACTGCAAAGATTCAAGGTGGTGTTTTCTACTACCATCCCAACAGCAAGTAGGCTGGCCACTAAATGCAGGTCTTATCAGCAATGAATGAATTAAAAACTGAGCCCTTTACTCAAATAGTAACAACTTCTTGAAATACAATTGATCTTGCATCATTCTCCAATTTTACGTTAAAAGTTACACACTATAAAAGGCCAGAATTAATGAGAAAAAAGACTTATTGAAAAGTAGCCTTAAAGTACTAAAACTTATTTACTTCCTTTGACAACAAAGCAATGTAAAACTCATCTTTCAAAAGAAGCTGCCTTTGAACCCATAAGACATCAGCATTCTTCTGACATATTAAAGTTTGACTTTGGGCACAAAGGTAGACCACATTTGATTAATTCTTTAAAAAATTATACTGAATGTGACACTTAGAAATCATACTTTGGGCTGCTTTACAATGTACAGAAACTTTGCTTAAAACACACTTATTCTGGAAGGAATGATGTAATTATGAACTGAAAAACAAAATCAGGAATCGATTCCAAGGTAGGGTGCTGCCATGTGCTTATTCAGCTTACTGTACAAATATGCTGTATAAAGTACTCATGGCTCTTTGGGATCTTGTTGTATGCAAATCACTTACCAAATTTGTCTGCACAATGGCAATTCCTCATTTTCAAGGCAAATTTATTGCAAGTACTTTTGAGATGTTGCTTTGAGCCCAGAAAAAGGGACTGTATAAATACAAATGTTATTTTATTTTCAAATACACACTTCTGTAAGTTTAACTATGGGATTACTCCTCAGAGCGATAACCTGACGAAGCAGCATTTAAATGATAAGGAAGGTACGCTTATGCACTGAATTATGGATCCTACCATTACTTTGTAACTTACTAATATGAGCTGCAACATTCTATGTAAAGTTTGTTAATGAGGGAAGATAAATTGGTTTAACAAATTAGCCAAATTTGATTCAAATTAGACAAGATAGTCAAATTAAATCAAAGTTAATGGCAGGTTTGTCACCTGCTGCCACAGGCATACATTTTTTTTTGAAATTGACTGATAAGTATTAATGCAGTGTGCAAGGTATATAAACAGGGGCTGCAGCACAGAAACAGGCCTCGTGGACCGAAAGGTTTTTGCTTCAGCTGATCCTTGCCTTACCCTACTTCCTCTTAATGTATCTGCACAACCAGATTTCTTTCTGTCTCATGTCCTTAAAACCACCAAAAGGACTGCAAAAAGGATAATGTCCAGCTAGGGAAGTGCAAAGAGCTTGAGAGAAAATAATAGGAAATGGGAAAAGGAGATGGGAAATGGAGAAGCAGTTGGACACAAGATGTCAGAACAATGCAGCTGACAAAAGATATTTGTAAAATGGAAGCACTTTGCAGAAACTTACACCTTAATTGTTCCCAGCTGCAAACTAAACTGCCTCACTCATCACTTTAGAAATGGTCCCACTTCAAATAAATGGGCTTTCCATAGAATCATTTCTTATTAATGTGTTTCATGCTCCTGCAGGGCATTTGGTCTGTGTAACATAAACTGAAGATTGAGTAAATCAGTTATGTTCTACATTGACTATTTGTATGTGCAACTGCTAGAATTTGCTACATTAGAACTAATCGTCTGGGGGGAGGGAAAAGAAACCAAAGGCCCTACAGGCATTTTGAAACCCCTTATTTTGAAAAGCAATGGTTGCAGCCAAGCAATTTTATCCAAACGAGACAAACCACTAAGTTCACCTTCATTAAAAAGCTTAACATTGTTTGAAAATAAATGTTTATTTTGACCTTGAAAATATGAAAAACTTAAAAAAGATAGACCAAGAATTTCTCAAAATGCCAGAAGTTACATGCAAATTGAAAAATTAGCATTAATATAATACTTCATGCCATTGAACATCCAATGTGGACAGGAATGCTATCAAACAAAATCTGACACCAAACCACACAAGGAGATACAAGAAAATTCACTACGTGGTTGGTCGAAAAGGTAGGTCTGAAAGAGTGCCTTGAAAAGGAGAGAGATTTAGGGTAGGACTTTTGTTGGGCTCACAGTCATTAAGGCACAGCTGGCAAACTGTACACTTATTGCCATAATTAAACCACAACTGTTTAGGAATCTAGAATAGGTAGGTACATTTATAATTACAGATACCTAATAATTTAATTAAAACATTCTTTTGAATTCTTGTCTGCATATTAAAATGAAATGGAAAAACAGATTCTGTTTTTGTAAGCAACATATAGCACTTCTATAGGATTCAAACAACTTGTAAGGTTTTATTCAGCAACATAAATAGGAAGCTTCTGACATCACTGGCTGCATAATTTTCTACTCAAGTTTATTCCATGGTCTGAGCATTTCAAGTAACTTTTTTCTCGCAATGTATAAAAATATTAAGATAAGTGAGAAAGATTCTTAACTTCATTAGTGAAACATCAATGTAAACGCTCCAACATATGGAAACAGACTAGTGAGTTAATGTAAAATAGAGCCAAGCTCAGCAGATTTCAATTAACAGATCATAATAACAGTCACTTAGTGTAACACACAAGAACAATGCCGAATACTAAAATGAGCCAATTATATAATGAGCCACGATCTGGAACTGAAACTCTGATCTTGAAATTCCAGGAAGAATAATAACTGTGTATTTATAAATATTGATTGAATATTGAAATTGTTCTCTGAATGGGAACATAAACATACCTTTACTTGCTGCAGGTGAAAAGAGTTTCTCTGAGCCTACATCTGATGCCTGTGGAAAAATAAAATATATGTTAAGATATGTTAAAAATGTGAAATTTATTTCTAATGCATTACTTAAAAACCACCAGTAGAGGGAAGTATTTTGCCATCAAAGGCCTCAAAAATCACAAATGAAATAATTCTTTTAAAAAAGCATAAAGGCGATAGAATTATTCATTTGCCTGGTGTAAATGGAAAATGAACAACCTGCCAATCCAATTCTTGATGAAGAAACAGCTGTGGCAAAAGCCAAGAGCCAATAGTTCATGGTGTCTCAAAACAAAAATCTTACAAAACATGAATAAACAAAATATGGAAAGAATCTGGCTCAATGCAAGCTCCAGCTTTTTGACAAATATGCATCTTCAAACAGCACAGACAAACTATTGAGTAGAAAGCACCCCACAGGCCATCAAACACAAGCAAGCTACAATACAGCCACAATCTTTTTGCGCTACAGGACATACAATTTGTATTCATTTTGTGAACATTCACGTCAGCAACTTTGACAGAAAACTTGAATTTGCAACTGACAGACCTCAGATAATGTAGAAACTACTTTTGTAAATCTTTTGAAAATAGAAGAAGAACAACAACCTATCAATTGCATGCAGTATGCCTGGGTGGAACTGATGCAGCAGCTAGCAACGTTCCAGAAAATTTCTTTGATCCCCTCAGACCTGGTTTACTTTGAGAGTGTCATTTCGTCAATTAACCCCATCACTTTGATCTAGTCACCCCTTGGCGCAAGGCGATTGAACTTCCTTCAAGTTTCACATGCCAAGACTTCCCACCAGTCCTAAAACTGACTTGTCGAGCTCAGTAAGCCTTTTGTACTCAAAATTGATTTTCAATGAAAACCATCTGTGGTTGCCAGATTCTCAAGCAACCAGGCTAACATGAGCAACTACACATTATTTGCTTAATGCCAAGGTACAGAAAAGGATTAAAACGGAGAAGGACATTACAAGCTCCTAACCTCTAATTTAGGTATAAAATATCACTGTTTTTTCTGTGTCTTTATCAACAGTCCATTTTAAATGGGTGGTGCAAAATCCAAGATTCCCAGAAAGTACACTTTGGACAGCAAAGCTGTCTTGTTTTCTTAAATGAATCAATGCAACTGTCAATCTGAATATTGAGTGTTTATGAGACAGAAGTAACAACATTTTGAGTAGTGTTAATGCCTTATGATGAAAATGCACACAAAAATCTCAAAAACATCAGTATGTCAGTTGAAAATTTCAAGCAAATGGTTAAATATTAAGATCGGAGTCAGACAGTCCTTAAACTACAAATCATCTCAGCTTCTCTTCACCTCTTCATTGTTCCACAAACCACACTGAAGTTTTTAAAACAAAATCTTCTGTCAGTTAAATATTTACATAATTTCTCAATTATTCAAGTGCAGGACATCAAAATGTTGCTTAGTACTTCTATCAGACCCCACTGATCATGTTTTCTACTTTGATCCAGCAGAGCTATGGTGGTACCATACTTCTAAGACCAAACCCATTTAGTGGCAGCTGGCAGTACAGGGTACAATTACAACATTACACAATTTAACTCCAATGTGCTTAAAAAGGTTTGAGGGATGATCTCCTTGTATAGTTATACATTCCAGTGACTGAAAAGTTGTGTCAATTGTGCTTTCATTAATGTATTAACTGTGGTCTAAAATGCTCTATCACCATTTCAAATGTGTATGGCAGAACATTACATATTACAGCATTCATTCCCACCTTCACATAGGAATCAGACCTTCAACTACAAGTATCAAAATCAACTGGAAAGGATAATTAAAATCTTGAAAACAGGTGACTACAAATGAAAATTGCATGCATGGCACTTGTAAACAAAGTCATTACCCCCAAGTTATGCAACAATGAATAAGTATGGAGAAGATAGGGACACTCCCATCTATGTACGTTTAGATCTCATGCACATTTTTAATTGCACTAAAGGCATTGATATTTAATAATGAAATTGAAATATAATTGTTTTATAAATTCTAACTTTGATTTCTGAAGAGATACAGTATAT
The DNA here is from genome assembly GCA_030265395.1 of Rhina ancylostomus. NCBI lineage: Eukaryota > Metazoa > Chordata > Chondrichthyes > Rhinopristiformes > Rhinidae > Rhina > Rhina ancylostomus. Next base: position 35,782,966 of record JARFYF010000046.1, read on the forward strand.
CACGTCTCAATAAGTTCTTAATTGTATTTCAGAAGTTAATTCTCTTGCAGTATCTTAAACTTTGATAAGACTGATCCTCTATTTCATATTCCCCCTCTTTCTGCATAACTCTTGATTCCATTTCTGTCTAGAAACCTATCTATTCTCTTCTTAAAATATATTCAGCGATTTGACCTCCACAGCCTTGTGGGTAGTAAATCCGGCAGTTTCACCATCATCTGAGTGAAGAAATTCCTCATCTCTGTGCTAAATGTCATACCCATATCCTGAGGCCATAACTGTTCTAACCAACACTCACACCCCTGCCAAGGGAAACATCCTCTCTGCATCCAGTCTGTTTAGCCCCATCAAAATTTTGTTAAGTTTCAATGAGATCTCCACTGAACTCTGTTGAACACAAACCTAGTCAACTTAATCTCTTCTCATACAACAGTTCCGTCACAACAAGAATCAATCTGGTGAACCGCCACAGCTCTCTTTATGATAAGAAGTTTGCTTTCCTGGGTTAGGACCAAAACTGCACACATGGAGGACATTTGAGGTGTTCTCTACTTTGAGATCCTTTAGAATGTTTTGGTGGTATGACAATGATAGGATGAAAACCTATCTATCCCTATTTGATCATGACAGTGACACATGGGATCCATAAAGATCTAATCCTGGTGCCTAGATGGCAGGACAGCAGCAAGTGGCAACAACAGTGGGTGAAGTAAAGACAATAGAAAGGAAAGGCGGCACATTAGCAGAACAGTGCTGCCACCCCATCCCCCAACCTCAATTTGAGATCTCTCCATGTCTGTACGAGCACCTGTCTGATTTGTGCTGCAGAGCCAAGCCAGTGCTTGCAGAAACAATTCTGTTTCCCATCTACAGGGGCCCAACTGTTCCCTAAATACCGCAGGATCCTGGCTGTGGTGCCATCGCCCTCGCCATTTTAAAATAAAACTGCAACTTGCTTGATTGGCACTCCATCACCAGCACACAGTGGCTGCAGTGTACCATCTACAGAATGCACTACATTATTGCAAAATAAAAGACCAATTAAAAAATGACTGTACATTAAGATATTAACATTTGGAAGCTGCACAAATAAAGTGCATTACCCCCTTTAAAGAAAAGGGGGAAAAGAATATGTTAGGGTATTTGTGCATTCTTTTACTTAAGGGCTTATGAAACTCAAAACAGATTTATATAGCTTTTTTGGGTTACCAAACATGGCAGTGAAGTTCTAGTAATGAAGTCATAACCATATCCATTGTTGTGTGGATTTCATCAGGCATTAACTCCATGGAGTGGTTACAAGCAATCACTGCTAAAATAGAATCAAAGGTGGAAATACTCCCACGGCATATACAAAGGATGGCTTTTAACCTCATTTCTGTGTCTGATAAAGTTTTACCTTTGCTCTTAATGATTTGTTATCTGGACTTGTAATTACTTCTATTTATCTGTTCACAACCTTTCTGAATCAAATCCCTACTTGTTGACACAGAGACCTTAACAATGTCCAATGACAGCACAGGTTACTCCTTGAAGAGTTGGGGCTGTCTGGGATCTCCAGCAGCCCCGTGGCTGGGGCAGTTAACCTACAGAGGAGGAGGAGGGGTGGTGAAACTGGTCAAGGACACAATTACGGCTGCAGAAAGGGTGGATATTGTAGAAGGATCATCTCTAGGGTCCGTATGGGTGGAAGTAAGGAACAGGAAAGGAGCAGTTACTCTGCTGGGAGTATTCTATAGGCCCCCCAGTAGCAGTAGAGATATTGAGGAGCAGATTGGCAGGCAGTGTTTGGAAAGAAGCAAAAATAACAGGGTTGTTATAACAGGAGACTTCAACTTCCCAAATATAGACTGGAACCTGCTTAGTGCCAAAGGTTTAGAAGGGACAGAATTTGTTAAATG
>JARFYF010000046.1:35792713-35803979 GCA_030265395.1 Rhina ancylostomus
TGGGTGATGTGGTTAATACAGAAGGGTGCTTACTGGTTGGCATGGACAAGTTGGGCTGAATGGCCTGTTTCCATGCTGTGTGGTTCTATAAATGTGATAGAACCCAAAAGGCTAAGGTTCCTCAAACTTACACTGGGCCTTGTTATAACATTGGAGAAATCAATGTACAGACCACCACACTGAGAACACTGAATACTGTACACTAAATTAGAAATGAAAAAGTGAAATTGCTGCTTCACCTGGAAGGACTGCTTGGGTCCCTGGATAGTAGGAAGGGTAGAGGCGAAAGGACAGATATTGCATCTCCTGCTTTTGCATAAGAAAAAGTTAGGTGTCAATAATTCTTCTGATATAATCCACTTGAACCCCTGGAAATATTCCCATTGTCCACCTTCATCTCTGTAGAATGTCACTGCCAGGAAATGCTTGTAAAATATTGACATCCAGCTTTAATCTGAGATAGGTGGCTTCTGGTTAGACAAAGTGTAGTAGTGGCAATGAGAAGATGGCCTGGTTACATAGATGATAGTATAGGCCTTGCAGGAATCAAATGGTACATTACTGGTGATGAATTAACTCCAAATGGCAATTTGGCATTGGAGTACAGACTCTCATAGCTATTTACCACTCACTCTTGACATTCAATAGCATTTCTATCACAAAGTCATTTTGGAAATTCAACTGGACGAGACACATAAATACCATGACTACAAGAGGAGGTCAGAGGCTGGGTACATCATGGTGAGTAACTCACCTCCTGAAACCACAAGCTTTATCAAGCACTCTCTATGTTAAAAATGTTCCCCTCAATTTCCCTTTAATACTTGCGTTAAACCTATGCCCTCTTATTTTTGATAACCCTACCGTGGAGGTTCCCATCCTGACTTGGAAATACATCAAAGTTGAGTTTATTGTCATTTGCACAAATACACGTATGCACCGATGCAATGAAAAACTTATTTGCAGCAGGATCACTGATCCTTCATTGTTGCTAGATCTAAATCTTGGAATTCCTTCCCCAGCTGCACTATGGAAACACCTTCACCAAAAGGACTGAAATAGTTTAGGTCAGCATCTCACCACTCTCTTCAAGGCCAATTAGCAATAAGCAATAAATGCTGGCCTTTGCAGCAATGCCTAAGATCATGAAAATGAACTAAATAAATGGGGATGCTTGGTGGTAATTGTCTGACATCCCATTCACAACTTCTCAAAGAAGCAGTTCATTCCCATCTCGACAACATTTATACTTGCATAAATGTGGCGTTTGTACGCTACAGTGCCAGGCAATGATAATCATCAAAAAGGCAGTCTTGCCTGGATTCTCTGGACATTCAATGCATTACCATCAATGAAGTCCACAACATTATCCTGAGTAAAGGGTTCACCACTGTCCAGAAGCTTAACTTTACCTGTCACATGGACACTGTGGCTCTCAAATTAGGTTGCAGGCTAGGCATTGAGGCAAGTTGGTCACCGATAACCTCCCTAAACGTTTCCACTATCAGAAGAGGTATATCTTACAGTCCTCATTAATAGACACAGGTCAGGACTGTAATGAGATACCATTAACTTGCCTGCATCTCCAACAATGCTCAATATCAAACCAATCATAGATTAATTAGCACCTAATCCAATACCTTATCCCTCTCTCCATCACTTGTGCACAATAACGGCAGTGCGTAACATATATATGACACATTGCAAATTACCAAGGAATTCTTGACAGCACCTTCAGAAAGACAAGGACGGCAGGAGCAAAGGAACACCATCACCTCAGAATCTGCAGCATCCAGACTTGGCAATACAATACCATTTCTCTTCATTGTCACTGGATCAAAATCCCGGAACTCCTAACCTACCACCACCATGGGTCAAAACTCTGCATCAGGACTGCTGATACCAATTTCACATTTTCCCTGCCAAGGCCCATATGCAATGTCTGTTTCAGCAAGTATCCTATCAAGCCCTAGGGAGCACATCGTTCCTTAGGTCAACAGACCAGACACAAACAACATTTCAGATGTAGCTTCAACAGTGTCTACATAATTAGACTAAGATATTTCTACCTTTGTCCTCAAATCCTCTTGTAATAAGGGCCAAGAAATAATGCATCTTACTGATTTCTTACTGTACCTATATATTAACTGCTGCATGTTGACTGTCCATTTCCTTCCACATATGCTGCCTAACTCATTGATTTCCTTCAGCATTTTGCTTTTTGCTAAAGGACAATTAGGTTGGGCAAAAAAAAGTGAACGTCATCAGATTTCCAGCAAATTAAAATGATATATGGTGGGAGTAAAATTTAATTATTAATGAGGACTGGTAAGAGAAACCTATTCCACTGGTAAATGAAAATCAAAAGAACTGCACGTTGAAATCTGAAATTAATCCAGAAAATGCTGGAAACATTCAGGTCAGGTAGCATCTGTGGAAGGAGGCAAAGGGACTTCTTAAATTTATTCTCAATCTCACATTCAGATAGATAATGAAGTTCTTCATTATTAAACTAAAAACTTTCTTGTGGAAGATACCAAATGCTGCAAAACTTTCCAATTAAAAAAAAATGAAACATTCCTTTTCTAGGTTAAATGTGCTGGACTATAATCATTAAAAAAATTAATCTAGCAAGCAAGCAAGCTGTGGATTTACCGTCATTCAATTACAATTTTAAGAGCTGGAATATATGTAGATGTATTTATTATAGCTCATTTTAGTTTTAAAAAAGTATCATAAAGCTACTTCATAATAAAATCTGGTTTAACATTTAATTGTTAGAGTGAGCTCAGAAATGTACAGGTTTTTTTAAAACATAGCTGCAACTCCCAAAATGTGGAAAGTGGAGAAAAACTTGTGAAAGAAAACAAAATTAAACAAGAGGTCCTTTCCGTTGAGAAAGCCAGTATTTGCATTTCATAAAAAATACTATAAGTGACTTATTCTTCATTAATCATACATATGCAAAGCTGCAGTTATCCAGCCGTACTCCAAATGACCAATTTAAATCTTCACTCTGTCAGTATATGGACTGAATGGGATTAGATTCACTTTGCAACAGTCTAATGGTTTGATGATAGTGAAGACCAGGAAGTCCTAGAATTAGCTTTGCATTTTTAAGATTCACCAGCTCAGACTCTGTGCCTCTTGTAAAGCCATTGGCCTAATATTGCTCTCTTAGTAGCTACAAATATATTTTTGAGGAGTGCTAAAATTTAACTGAAGTCTTCAAAACAAATTGAATCTATTTCATCTGAAGAATGTTTCACATTCCAGGTCATGTTATGCCTTTGAAGATGTGATTATGGTACAGCTTTGCCATACAAGTACACCAAGAATTAAGATTCCAATCAACATTACTGATACTTTTCAAAATAAATGTTAAGGTTTCACATTTTAACAACTTTTTTTCTTAAATAGCACCTAACTTTCTCCCATTTTGTGACTATTTCCTTGCCATATTTTCTCCTATTTCCATTTTATAACCTTAAAAAAAAGATACTGACACTCAAATAATTTTTTTTTGGAGGAATACCCCCAGGGATCATTCTGCATATGATAATAGAACCCAGCTATAATTTTTGGTAGACAGCATCTGGATTCAGAGTTCTTTTAACACTAGAAATTTCTAGTTACACAAGCTCAGTACAGACACTGCAAAATTACTGTGTGGTTATAACTGAAACACAAGCTTATCCCAAATTTTGCCTTGCATCATCTTGCAATTCCCTGTTGACTAGAAATTTTGTATTTGTATAATCATGCATGTACATGTAGTTTTCAGTTTTATACCTCAAGCTTCATAAAGCTTGTGGTGTAAACAGCAGCACCAATTCCTTTTCTCTGTTACTTTGTTTATTTGGAGTATGTTTGGAATAAATCTAATATAAATTTTCATTTTATCAGTATATAGGCCAAATAGGATTAGATTTATTTTGTAACAGTCTGAAGGTTTGATCACGTATTCAAATCCTTAAAATGCATTGTATGAAAAGCACTTACATTTATTCCTTTTACGTATAAATCTTATGAACCAGTCATATGCACCTTATTGAGGTTGATGCTCCACAGGTTGATTTGCATCTTCTTCAACTCCACATTTCATCATTCCAACTACCAAACAATTCATGTGTGGGCTAGGGAATTATTACTTTGAACAAAATATCACAGGATATTCATGTCCAACAACTCTTGAGAACCTACTTCTGATTACACCAGAGTGGCCCAGACAGGGAAATATGTAACCAACCAACCTCCTGATCCAGACGACAGGGAGAGGAGGAAGTCAGTAAGATTTCAACAAAAGACTATGTTCTTCAGGATGTCAGGGTGTCCTAAAGCACTCCATACGCGAGTCAGATATTGTTGTAATGGGAAATGGTGAAACAAATTTAACAAAAAGTGTCTGTATGGAAATCTGCCATGGGGAATGTGAGTGACGTGACCTGTCCAATGGAGCTGAATAAATGTTACAAAGAGATGACCAGATACATTGTTTTCAGTGATGATTACTGAGGGAATAAACTGGATGGAACCCTAGGGATAACTTACCTGCTCAATTTTTTTAAAAATGGCATTAGAAATTCCAAGTTTAAAGTTGAGGCAGAAGATACCTAGGTATAACATCTCAGCCAAAAGATAGCATTCCCAACAGTGCAGCACTCCCTGGTTCTTCTTTCTTCCAAGGCAGCTCTTTAGGATTGATTTGCTTCCACTCCAGTTTAGTAGGTTCTGAGGTGACTGACGAAGCCATTATAGGAGTTGCAGTTGAGGTTCTCAATGCTGTACTGAATGATCCTTCTCCAGTTTCAGAGGTCATGGGCCAGGGACTTCTAAGGGTCAGTAGATATATTGTAATTTTGTTGGCTTTATGCATATCCTTGATTCTTTTGCTCTGTACACCTGACAATTTCTTTCCTTACAGAGATCAGAATAGAGTATTTGTTTCAAGAGGGGCAGATGAATGATGTGGCCTGCCTAACAGAGCTGACTGAGTATAACTTGCTAGTCAATGACAGGGATATCGCCCTGTGAGAGAATGCTAACATTTGTTAGTTTATCCTTCCAGTGAACTTGGAGGAATTTTCACAGGTGGTATTGGTAGTCTCCTTCCAGTGCCCTGTGGTGCCTGCTGTCGATGTCAGAAGCAGCATAGGAAGTTAGGGGATCACTACTGATTGATAGAACATGACTACTGTGCCAATAGGTTGGCAGAGAAGTTTTACCATGTGGATATTAAGTGTAACGACCATCCTCTAGACAAGTTAATCTAATCCACACAACTATGGGTGGTACAACTATTGCCATATCAAAGTAATGAAATGGTGAAGACACAAGTGACTGCAGATGCTGGATTACAGAGCAACAAACAATCTGCTGGAGGAACTCAGCAGTTCAAGCAGTATCTGTGGGGGAAAGGAACTGTTGATGTTTTGGGTTGAAACTCTGCATCAGGAAAACGTGACTGCTCAGAGCAAGAAGTTTTGTTCTATTTCCTTAACTTTCAAAGTGGGGTTTCATTTCCCTTGTAATTAGCACAATAAATCCTGATCAACGAATACAAATATTGCTATTCCTGATATGCTCTGTGACGTTCACAATGTCATTACATCTTTGTTTTCTGCAATTCAAAACAACATTTTCAAATATTGTTAAATATAATCCCATAGTTGCAGCATACAGCAACTGTCCACAGTGAAAAGTTTGAGAACCTTGTTCAGATTACTGGGTAAAACCTAAAACAGCATCAGCGAATGGCTGAAGAAAACCATTAATCTTCAACCGGAACCTAAAGCTCCTGAGTTACAAAAGAGCCTTGTGTCAGTTAATTTAACCTGAATGACTCAATTATCCTTCATGTTTCATAATGACAAACGATCTGAAAGTGAGAATTGCACAGGTGGCAACTTGCAACCAATGCTAAAAACCTGATGATCCACCATATCACCTTTAATTTCTAATGAAAAGGACAGACAAACTACAACAAATAAATCACCCCTAGCCACATCACTGAAAAAAAACCTCCAGGCAGAGTTTTTAAGCAAGCTTGTGTGAATTGCTTTGCTTTCCTTCAACAGTGAGCCAGAGACAGTAAACTCTGACTATTTTTTTAAAAAAGCTAAACTGCACACATTGGATTCAGACTGGATCTAATCTTAAACGTAAACAGAGAGTAGGCCATTTGCTGAAAACAAGTATTTGTTTAGTTGGTTGACCAGAAGGGAGGCTTCATGAATTCTCCCACATGACCCTTGTCCTCCATTGCAACAACAATTAGTTATTTTAGCTGGTCGACTTTTTAATCCCGTTTAAATAGAAGCATTTTTTACCTGTTGATTGGGAGCAATCGTAACGCTGTAATTGTTTGGTACATGTGATTTGACAGTTCTACTTGTACTGAGTGAAGCAAACTTGTTTTAGAACTCTAAACTATATTTATTTTCAGCATATATGCAAGTTGCAACAGTGGAGCTTTGCCACATTGATTCTTAATTAATAAACAATTTTATCTTACTGTATATGGCTTCAGTAAGTTGTTTCTTTTTAAAAAAAAATCATAATGACGATCTGTGGATAATCCTTGCAGCATCCACAGGAAGCAAGCTTTCTGTTCCTTCTATTCATTATGATTTCAAGACTTTAAATTTCAGACTTCGTGAATATGTTATTTTTTTAAAAATGTCAACCAGCTTGAGAAATTGTCTTGTTATATCGCCTGGGAAATTTCAGTAATAACTAAGGACAGGACCTAGTTTCTATAATTGTATCTTATACCCAACAAAAAGCAGATTTTGAATCTTATTATGCCTAAATGCCTAATTACAAAGAATGTCATATCTGTATGCCCATACATCATGAAGCAATATAGAAAACATACCAAGTCAGCCTAGTGTCACTGAACATTTAACAGCATTGGCTACAGAACAGACTCTGGCACAACACTTCTGTTCACTGATTATTATGCCATACAGCCAGAAGATCAGATCTGCAACAGTATCAGCTTGCACATCTCATCAAAAACTTAGTTACGAGTGTAATTAGACAGGTTAATTTGTGCAATTAGTCAAGTGACCCACCTGGAATGGTAATTTCAATACTGTGGGAAAGTACTTTTTATCTTGACATACAAATCAATAATTCAGTAGTGTGGGAAAGCATGAAACCGTTTCTCTGCAACCACGAGACTGACATCCCGCTGATGCTGGTTAATGTGCTCATAGATCAAATCTGATACAGGTTCATGGTTCACAAATTATGAAAATGCAGTTACTGAGGTGAGGGAGCAATAGTTTTGAAAATAAGCACTATTTTGTGCTATAACATCCTTCATAAACTCAAATTAAATACAAAGTTGAAGCTCTCAAGCTCACATTTAAGATGAAATTCAGTATATAAAGGCCACTTATCTAAATAAAAGGCACCAGAATGTCAGAAAATTTAAAAATTAATTCTGCATAATGTGTACAAAAGAAACCAAGAACACTTCCAAGCTTTAAGGTATGCAGTCATACTGGCAAACATGCAAGAATCACATATCAAGATACAGTAGGCCATTGTACATGTGCAGTTAAACACACTAAGGATCATGCTTCTACGTTAGCAAAATTTGTGAAAAGTGAAGATCTGTTACATTTGTCAGCAACTCTATTTTTGATATTAGAAATTGAAAAGGTTAATCAAAGGCTGCTCAGTTGTGCTGCAGTTGCTTTAATGCTGCAGTCAGGTTGAAGTTAAAAGTGCTCTTACGCCATTTCTTAGAGACTGTCTCACATCTCATCGCAAACCACAGATGTCAGTTAAATTGCAGTAATATCGCATCTTGTGTGTTGCAACACTAAACATTTAGCAGAGGGTTCTCATGGAGTCTAATTTGTGTAGTAAGAGAAATGTTTAAAAGCAACATCAATATTTCCACAATAGTAAACCTGCACTGAATCATAGTCAAGTCTCTAATACTTTAGTCCATATAATTAATACCACTACAGAATGAAAGAGCTGTAGTTCAAAAGGAATTTTTAAAAAAAATCTAATTCTATGTCACATTTAACCATAGTAATCAAAAACTTCAATATACACTACAACTAAATTTGTATATTCAAGGCTTTCTCAGAAACTATAAATTAGGAAATACAAAAAAAACGAGCCACATGGATTAATGTCCACTGTGCAATAAGCTACTTCAATTTGCCCACCTTCATTTTTACAAACACTGAATTTGGAGAGAGAATGAAAGAATTCCAAATTGTTAAGGACGGACATCATTGAAAATTTATGCACAGCCTTCAATTCTTAGTCGCTGTTAGAATACCACTATATAAAAGGCACAGTCAAGCCAATAGCCTTGTGTTTCATGCTGTTCCTACCAGGCTATCAGCCTGCAGGCATTGTCTGCACAGAGGCTAATCCAAGTCTCCCTCAGTTTTGGCCTTGTAGCTCAAACAGCTAGCACGAGAAAAAATGAAAGGCTTGGCAGTGAAAAGCAAACCAGCTTATCCCAAGTTAAAGGGATATGCTGCTCTCTTTAATCTGTTATCAGTTTGCTTCAGCATCATGGAATTTTATTTGAAGTTAGTTTTCCCTTGGTCTGGATAAATGTGTGTTTAGCTAGCCCTGTAGAAATCACACCATACCAGTTTTCAGAAAAGAAGTGAAACAGTAAATGGGTTAATCTTGTCTCTATTGTGTCCCCACAGGACAAGCTGATTCAACATGCTATATTTCACCATGCTTCTTTAGGATACTGCTCCCCTGCCCCCATCCTCTACACTTCTGCATCCCCAGGAATACCATACCACCTCCTAGCAGCTTTCAACAGCTTTATCAGTGCTCAGATCTAATCAGCTGTGAAAAGCTGCACAGTCACCCTTTTGGCGCGCATCCTTATCTCCAGCTGTTCCTCACGGTTCCGTGATCTCATCCTTTTCCTAATCACTCACATTGGGCAATCTGTTACCGACAATTGCAAACACTGTTAGCAGATATGAAGTTGCTTGTGGGCAGGCCCATTTTCCCTTTGTGTTGAATCTGAATGACGTGATAGGTAGCTGCACTCACTGCTTTGCGGCTCTGTAGTTTCATGGGAAGGCGGGGCTGTGAGAACTTCCCGTTGCCTGTGCTTGTTCAAACACCAGAGAAGCATTAAAACTATTGACATTGGCTATTATTTAATGGTTTGGTGTGGAAAGATGGTGAAATACTTTCTGCTGTACTTGCCCACCACATGTCTCAAGAGAGTTTCATAAACAGATTCTCCAGAACAGTAGCAATGTCCTTCCATCCCATGCTTTTGACAGGATGTATTTGACTTTATTTCATGGAACACTGGCTCAGGAAATTTCCAAGTCTGATCTCCAGTGTGTGCTGAGGAGGCTGATCTCATATTACTTGGAATGGAGATAAGCGATGGATCTGACACATCCCTGCCCAGTGCATTACATAGAGTTCCATTCAATCTACACCCTGGGAGCAGGCCATTCGTCCTAATTTGTCTGTGCTGGTGTCCATGCTCTACATCAGCATTCTCCACTCTAGCTCGTCAGAGCAGGAAATGGAATTGGTTTATTATTGTCACGTATACTGAGGTACAACTAGTTTTGCATACCATTCATACAGATCAATTCATTACACAGTGCATTGAGGTAGTACAAGGTAAAACAATAACAGAATGCAGGATAAGGTGTAACAGTTACAGAGAAAGTGCAGTGCAGGCAGACAATGAGGTGCAAGGTCATTATGATGTAGATTGTGAGGTCAAGAGTCCATCTAATGTACTAGGGGACCGTTCTCATTAATCTTACTTGCCAAGTATATTGCATAGCCCCTGTTTGCCTTCCTAATTTCTTTAAGTTCTCTCCCGCACCCTCTATATTCCTCGGGAGACTCCCTCGATCTCAGTTGCCTACACCCGCCATATGTTTCCTATTTTCCTGATCAAACATTCAATATCCTTTATCATCTGAGGTTCCCTGATCTTGCTATTTGTGCCTTTCATCCTTACTGAAACACGCTGGCCCTGAACGCTTACTAACTCTTTTAAAAGACTCCCACTTGCTCTCCCCGGAGCTGTTTTGCCACTCGTATTGGCTTTTCTGTTACCTGACACCATATGCTGACCTCTTTCTTCCCCACATCCCCACCCCCACATCATCTTAAAACCTTGCATAATAATCTATTAATCTATCAACCTTATCCTATCAATATATCCTGCTGTTCCTCTCCCATGTGTGTAATCTAGCTTCCCCTTAAATGCTTTTACGTTATTCATATCAACTACTTATTTTGTGTGATGTTTGGCAGCAGGATCCAAGTTAGCTGTGATTCTTTCTCTGAGCGACCAGCTGAATGATGGCAATTACTGTAAACTCAGAGGAGCATTTGCATTTAGGCCTATTAGGAGTGCTCCATAATAATCAATGCTCAATGAAAACATTAAAGTCTATCTTCTTCCCATCGGGCAGAAGATACAAAAGCTTGAAAACACATACCACCAGGCTCAAGGACAGCTTCTATCCCGCTGTTATAAGACTACTGAACGGTTCCCTTGTATGATAAGATGGACTTTTGACCTCACAATCTTCCTTGTCATGGCCTTGCACCTTATTGTCTGCCTGCACTGCACTTTCTCTGTAATTGTAACACTTTATTCTGCATTCTTATTGTTTTCCCTTGTACTACCTCAATGCATTGTTGTAATGAAATTATCTGTATGGTTGGCATTCAAAACAGTTTTTCACTGTACCTACATATGATACACTATTCACATATGATAAACCTAATTACCAATTTAAGTGAGGCGGCATGCAAAACTTAGCTTACAAGAGTGCAATGAAATGCTTCCTTATCCATTAGCTGCAGCCTATAGTGTAAACCAGGCAACCCTTGAGAGCCAGACAGCATCACAGGTTTGTGAAACATGCCCTCAGTTGATTCTGCTGGTTTAACTGCAGTAAATGTCAAGGTTTGGTACCTACCATCAAAAGACAAACCCTACATTTGACAATGTACATGTGATGATAATATACCAATACCGTAGTTATGTTAAACTAGTATACTCAGGCTTTGCCTATTAATGGCGTGTACCATTGGAGTAGTTCCAGGCATGGAACATGGGAAGAGGAAAGGAACACGTGGCTGTTAGTTTCCCAAACCAGACACTGAAATCTTGACGAATGTATGACCTCACGATCCACCTTGTTGTGACCTTGCACCTTATTGCACTGCACTTTCTCTGTACCTGTGACACTTTACTCTGTACTGTTATTGTTTT
>JARFYF010000046.1:35999808-36011162 GCA_030265395.1 Rhina ancylostomus
TATGATACCAATATAAGGAAGGATAATCAGATAATGGAAAAGTTGGTTTCAGCTGCAATTACTTCTGTTGAAGCTGCTACCAACTAAGTAGTAGAGACAGTCACTGTCAACAGGTTGGCAAAGGTAAGATTGGTAAAAAAAAATGTATTCAGAGAGAAATTTTAAGTATCAACATAAACTTGAGTTAACAGTGAAAAGCAGAGTCAGTTTAAAAGAAACAATTCTATTTTCATAAACCACAGTCACTATGGTAGGGCAATGGGTAAGGTAATTTCAGGAATTGGGGGACAAGCAAGAAACTAATCCCAGGCTTCAACTGAGTAATTTTGACTTCACATATTTAAAGACTTACATATTTCAAAAGCTTCCAGACTACATTCTGTATAAATGGTAGTTATGTCCTGTGTCAAGCTAAGTAGCGACAAAAAACACAATGAAGCATTTACCATACTTTATTATTACAAAGAAGTAGCATTTGATTGGACCAGGGAGTTTTACATTCTGTCTTTCTGCAGAACTGACTTTTGTTGGGAGTACACTTCCATCAACACCTCAGCTAACTGTCCATTACTAACATGTGAACTCAAGGGTGGAAAAATTAGTGAGAACTCTAAACTCAGAATTTGTGCTGGACTTGGGTAATATGGAAATATCACAAATTGTGGGTAGGAGTTGGGATTGAAGCTGGTTCTGCTGCTTGATGGCAGTTTTCCTAATCGAGGGCCTCAACAAAGGCAAAGCCTGGAACTCTGAAGTGGGGTACTTTAGCTGCAATCAACTACATTCAGGAGGTGACAAGATAAACAAATGCTTCAAGTACCTCGTGCTAATTGGAGGCCCTGACGGAAAATGTTGGCAGCCAGAACAATGGGATCCTCTCACTTAGCAATAAAAAACATTGTAACAAATGGCTCAGCAACAGTGACTACAGGTTAGTGCCTTCTGTCTGCTGAGGTACAGCCTCTTCTCACATTCAGGTACATAAAATCAGAATGCATGGTGCAAGTTTCAAACTCTCGGCACTGACTAATTCTTCCTTCCAAATCACTATCTCAGGCTGAACAAAACTAGTGGAGTGTCACTATCCTGTTGTCCCAAATTGTGCCTTTGATCCGACATCTTCTTCAGCACAAAAACTTCACACTTCTACCTTAGTTCATCTGCTACCAAAGTCCTTTTTCAGACTCATTTACCACCAATTCTCCCATCCTCCATGCACATCAGGTCATCCAAATTTTTGTTGTTCATTTCCTATCCCACACCAAGTCCATTCATCTTACAACAGCAGAGGGCCATTTGGCTCATCAGGCTCATCCTGCTGTATCCCTGCAACTTATTCACTCTCACACATGTTTATCAATTCCCCTTTGATTCTTTCTGCCATTAACCCATATTAACGTGGTTGCCAATTAACGTAACCAGCACATCCTTGGGACGTGGGAGAAAGCTGAAGTATATGTAAGAAACCCACAGGTTCATAGAGAAAATGTGCCAATTCCTTACTGATAGCACCCTAAGTCGGGACTGGATCTGGGTCCCTGGAGCTACAAGGTAGCAGCTTTAACTGCTGCACCAATGTGTTGCCCGAATTCCAGTTATTCTCATTTACCAACACTGGGTTTTAAAACATCTCAAATTTAAAATGCTTGACAGAACAAATAATGATATTGCAAGTTGATAAATCCCAGGTATTTGATGACCTACATCCCAAGGTTTTGAATGAGGTGATGATTATGATAGTGGCTGCACTGGTTGTCATCTTCCAAAGTTCTACAAATATTTGACTGGTTGGAATTTGTGTGAACAAGTGTGAATGTGATGAAAGGGGAACAATTTTTTGAGAATATAACTATTAGAATAGATATGGACTAATCAATAGGCATGGTGTACTTGGACTTTCAGAAGGCTTTCCTTAAAGTGCCACACAACAGGTTATGAAATAAAATTAGATTCCATGGGATTGTGGGCGATGGTGTGGAATTAAGTGTGGTTAACAGACAGAAAACAGAGAATAACAGTAAATGGATAATTTTAAATTAGGAAGCTAAAACTAGTGGGGGGTGTTCAGGATTTGGTGTCCACCTCCAACTGTTCATAATCTATATCAATGATTTGGATGAGGCAACAATTGTAACATATCCATGTTTGCAGATGATACAAATGTGCATGGTAATATGCCTTTTCAGAAGGATGCAGAGAGACTTCAAGACAAGGTAGGTGAACAGGCAATGACATGGTGATGAAACATCATGTGCAAAAATGTGTAAAGTTGTGAAGTCATCCCCCCTGCTGATAAAAATAGAAATGTAGAGTATTTTTTTAAAAGTGAGAAATTGAAAAATGTTCATATTCAGATCCACCTGGATATTCTTGAATATGAACCACTGGAAGTTAGCATGCAGGGAAGAGCAAGCAATTAGAAAGACAAATAGTATGTTGGAGTTTACTTAAAGAGAACTTGAGTACACGAGTGAAGACTCCTCATTGCAATTAAACAGAGCTTTGGTGAGAATAACCTAGAAAAGAAAGTACGGGTTTGATTTCCATACCCAAGAAAGGATTTTCTTGTTACAGATGTTCACCAGATTCATTCCTGAGATGGGTGGAATGCCCTATGAGGAGAGATTAATCATTGGGCTTATATGAGAGGTGATCGCATTGAAGCGTACAATATTCTTAGAGGGTTTAACAGGATAGAAGGGGATGATGTTTCCCTGTCTGAGGTGTCTAAAACCTGACATCACAGTCTCAAAAATTATATCATAAGCTCTTTCACATCAACAGCTTTTTTACTTGTCAACACTTTTCATTTGGACCAAGCTTTCAGTTAGTTCTAATTATTCCTTCTTTGCTTCATCTTTATTTTAACTTGAGCTTCAGAATGTTTTTCCACATTAAAGATGTAACCAATGCAAAAATAAAAATTTTGCTTTAATCTACACTGGACTAGACTATCCAGACTGGACTAGATTAGTCTAGACAATCTCACCATTGAAAAAAAGACAGGGAATAGTAGAAACACTCAGTGGACCAGACAGCATCTGTGAAAAAAGGAGACTGAGTTTACGTTTCAGGTCAAGAACAGAGAAAAAGCTGGGAAAGAGAAAAAAACTTTGTCAGAACTGGGAAAGAGAGAAAAAACTAGTTAGTTTTATGCTTCAGAGATGGTAGAAGAGGTAGATGACAAAAAGGGAATATTTATTATATGTTAGGCCAAGATTGCTGTGGGAATAAGTTGTAGTGTTTCTTGATCATATAGGTCAAGAGGAGCAATTAGAAGATTATAATACAAACAAAGAAATGTAATGTGTTACAAATACCAGGACTGAAGGTCATGGCAGGTCAGCTAGTGATAATGGAGAGAGCAAAACTAAGCAAGATGGATAACTTCAGCTAACTTGCTTTTTCTGCGTTATGGCCAGTTTTGAAACAAGAGAGAAAAAGCAAGTTAGGTGAAGGATAATTCGATATCGAGCCCAGTAGGCAAGCCCAGATGGAAGATGAGGTTGCATTGCTCAAGTTTATGCTGGGCTTCATTATAACACCACAGGAAGCCACAGGCAGATTAGTCAGAGGGGGAGTGGAATGGAGCATTGAAGGGCGTCGTCACCATTTGAAAAGTTGAACTTCAAACCTTGCAATTACTTCACTAGAACTGCTATAATCTACAGCAGTTTTAAAGCAGTGAATTAAGTCAAGTCATGTAATTCAGTGCTCTCAAGCTAATACATACTATTCTGCAAATGTGGCAAGAATTAAGATAACTTTAATTATTCTTTTATTCAAGCACTCCACTACTTAGACAATCATTTACTTGTAAAGCAATTAAATAATCACAGCACCATTAATTTTAACAGTGCTGATCTAATGATTGTTTTACAATATGTATTGAGTATACAATAGCCATTAGGGTACAGAGTGCACCCAAGGGCTCCAGCTGCCATCTTGCAAGTGACAATGCAACCTATCATTTTCAGCTCACATGCTGAAATTGAGGATGCACAGGCACCTGGGATTCACAGTGACCTAATGAAATCAAAATGGGAGCAAAAAAGACTCCTGTGATGTAGCTTCATTTGTTATCTGAGAATGCAATGGAAGCAACCATCATAAAAAGGACTCTAAAGCTATATTTATCTGAGCTATGCAAACAAGATGATTAACACTTCTGAACTGACTACAGCATTCAAATGTGTTTATTATCCATTTCTTAATTATATGTGCCCATAGCCGTCAGATTAGACTCCAAAGATGATGGATTGGAAAAGATCTATTATTATTAGAAGTAAATCTTCTGTTAACAGTTACAAGATGAGTTCTGGTAGCTCAAAGACTAAGACTCTGTTGAAGCTATTTATAATGGTTGAATTGAAATGGAATGAAGAGATTACAATGTTTTGCCTTAATCCACTGCACACCTCATCACATTGTTGGGAAAAATCACAATCACACTCAGAAAACAGGATATTACATACTCCTTTCGTGTACTACAGCAGCACCACTCCATTCTCAATTTCCAATTTCAATTCAGATTATGGTCCTGTTTCCAATGAGGGGAAAGATTTTTTTATACAAGTGTTGGCTCATGTATGCAGCATTACAAGGGAGCTCCCAGACATCGCCCCAAATGGGCAAAGTACACAAAAGAAAATGAGGAAATTTAAACTCACACTGTGACATTGCTGACAACTTCATCCACTGTCAACTTTGCACTAGGAAACAACGCTCAGCTAATGTTTGCATGCAGGCACATGAAATATTGACAAAGTGATTTGGGAAAATCTGGACTATTCCAGGCAGTAGCTCCATACATGAACCAGTCAATCTGGATAGAGCCATAAAAGTTAAGATTTGACTAGATTCCCCAGCTTAAACCATTCTGAGCCATTGGCGAAATATCGCAGGATGAGCCTTGCTTCAAGTTACACATAAAGGAAAACAAGAAAAACTCTTGCATTTAGATACCATTATTCACACCCTCAAGGTACCTACAGCACTTTGTAGTTTTTTTTGTACTTTTGTTATGTGGTCAGCTCAGTAATGTAAAAAATGCGATTGCAATTTTTTGTTTAGTTAGACTGCACAAACAGCAATGGAAAAAGCAATGAGATAATCAGAGAGACTCAAGAGACTGCAGATGCTGGAATCAAGGTCAAAAAAACAAACTGCAGGAGGAATTCTGTGAGTCAGGCAGCATCTATGGAGGGGAATGGACAGTCATTATTTCAGGTCAAGACCCTTCATCTGAACTGAAAGAGTAGAGAGGAGATAGCCAGTATAAAGAGATGAGTGGGAGGGGTGTGGCAAGACCTGGCAAGTGATAGGTGACCCCTGGTGAGGCGAAGCGATAGGCAGGTGGAGTTAGGTGGGGGAGGGAAGGGTAGAAATAGTAACAGAGGCTGGAAGACGAGAGGTGGAGGCAACAAAGGGCTGCAGATGAAATCTGATTGGAAAGGAAGGTGGAGCACTGAACCATTGGGGGAGGGAACTCAGTGTGAGGTGTGGTTGGGTGATGGGCAGATGGAGTGGATGGGGAGGGGAAAGAACAGGGTAGGGTGATGGGGGGGGCGGGTCGAGGATGTGAGTAGGAAGACCTGGGTAGATGAGAAGAGGAGGAAAAAGGACAGAGGGGGAACAGGTAACCTGAAATGGCAGAATTCAATGTTCATGAGATAATTAATTTTAGTAAAAGCTGATGCATAAATGTTGAACAAGCCAGCATGTAGGCCTCAGTAGTGTCATGGGATCGGTTATGTCCATAATACCAACATTTCAATGGAATCAGAGCCTAGCATCTCATTCAAAGACAACATCATCAACAGTACACTGCTCTGTCTACACGGAACCTAACTAAACTTTCTATCTTTGCATTGCACTATAAGCCACCCTTGGGGCATGCAAGATGGATCTGGACATTCTCGATTTGTGCAGCTTAGCACCCAAGGCAAGTTAAAAGGTTTAAATAAATCTACAAGAATGATCTTATACACTGAATGGTGCCAACTGTGACCTTTCAATTCATTTCTGAAAGCACTACAGGAATGCAATTGCTGAAACGTGCAGTTTCATTTCTTGGTTTCAAAGGGGTTGAGAATTTGGGGGTGGATGAGAGAATGTGGAGGTGAAAATGGATAGGATGTTATGCTTCAATGGAATGTAGAATTAAAAGGAGCAAATGATGTGCCTGAAATTTACAACCATGAGAGCACCTTATTCAAGCATAACCCTGTTTTCAGACCTCAGCCATGCATTCCCAATTCCACAAGGATTGTTGGATAGCAATGAGTATTACTTCCACCACTTGCCACTCAGGGTCACTAGGACCATTTGGAAAATTCCCAACATTGTCATAGGTTAGGTCAAGTAACTCAACACAGATTATAATGATCTTGATCTATATTGGTAAGAAACTTATTTGATGTTTCCTAACCACTGGGGAGCTCCATTGCTATTAGTTCATTTCTCAAGAAATCAAATTGGTCTTGCCAGCTCTTGACTTGCTCAATGTTTGCAGATGCCAGACTCTAGTAAATTGTTATGCTGAATATGCTAAGCACATTCAACCAATTGTTGGCATGAATACCTGACACTAATTTCCCCTCGCTGTGTTTTTCTGACCCATGAGAACGATAAACAAATTGATTTTTAGGTTGTATTCCTTGACTCTTGTGTGGGGGATGGGGAAGCCCATTTCCCTACAATGATCAAATGAGCACTTACCTTAGCTGCAGGCAAGAAAAATATCAGAACAGAGCTTCAAAGCAAAATAATTTTAGCTCTCGGTTGTAGTCTGTGCCTCCATGTTCATAATGTATTAAAATAACACTATGAAAACTACACTCTGCCACCAATCCCCACCATTTTTAAAATGTACTGAACAGTAACCAAACATTTGAAAATCTGTAAAAACAGCTAAACAATTTGTTTTGAAATTTGCTAACTATGTGTACATCAATACCTAACTATAAATCCACAGTAAAAGTTACATTAAATTAGCTCGGTTCTTTCCAGATCAACTATTATTTTCAGAGGTGCATTTAAACAATTTGTTAATTTTAGAAGTATAGCATGATTATTGTCTGGAAATTGACTATTTAATTAAGTATTCATTAATCCGAGTAAAAAATGCTAAAATATACTTAGGTGCTCTGTGCCATGTCACCCTACTCACCCTGTCACAGACACAGGGGGAACAGAGAGGGAGATCAGTACTTGCAGGCCTCAGTCAGGGGTACACACCCATCGGAGAATGGGAAAAATGGTAGGAATGATGAGCTACCTGCCGAGATTTCAGGGAATCAGGCTGCCCTGCTGATAAAGGCAGATAGAGGGCCAGGTGGACCTACTCCCAGGGATGGACCAAGATGAGTGTTGGGACTGTCTCTCTCACAGCCCAGGTACAAGAGGGAGTGAAGGTAAGTACATGCTGCCCCTACCTCTGGGCCATCAGTGCTGAGTGTCACTTTGTTCTCGCTGAAGAATGAAGATTAATGGCACAGGAAGGATAGAAGCTTGTTCTCAACAGTAGTCACAAGACAACACTATTGCTAACCATATCAAATTCAATAATTTCAGCTAACTCGTGTACTCTGCGTCTGAACCAGAGAGGTCTACTGTAGAACCAGAGAGGTCTACTGTAGATCACCTGTAAATCAGTAGTGAACCTTTGTAATAAATGATTTGGCCACATCTCAAGTAATGTGTCCTTTTCTAAGGATCACACTTTACGAAACACCTGAAGCCCTTACAGAAGGCGCAGAATTGATTTAATAGGAAGATTTCAGGTATTAGGGACCTTAGTTATGTGGAGCGACTGAAGAAATTAGAGGGCCTTGGAATAAGAGGTGGGAATGGATCTGACAGAGATATTTAAAATCAGAGTATTTAGAAAGTAGCTCCTGATGTGAAAGGGTTAAGAACTAGAGGACAAGGAGTGAAAGTAATTATCAAAAGAAAACAAAGACTTTTTAAAAAACATTTTATGCAATGATTTACTGAGATCCAGTATGCATTGCTGGAACAGGTCACGGAAACAGATTCAAACTTGGTGTTCTTAAGGGACTGGAATAAACATTTGAAAGAAAACAAAACTGTGGGGATTTGTGATGAGGGCAGAGAAGTGAGACTGGCTTGATTGCTCTTGCATAGAACCAGTGAAGACTCAATAGTCCACATAGCTTCCTTCATAGCTGTAGCTCATGACCCTGTAAATGTAGCAATATATTTACTTATTTTCTCTTAATAATAAGCAACAAAAGATCAGAATGACAAAATCTGAGGGAGAGTGTCATCTGAAAAATCAGTATCAGCTGCAATAAATTGGAAGCAAAATACTCACAATTCATTTACACTTCTGGTTTTACCATAATTAAAATACTGTAAATCCTAAAATTTCATCAACAACTTCATCTTTCCTAATGGGGTGAAAAAAGGTGGCTAAATTACTTCTTACCAAATTTACAGCATACCAATTATACTCTTGGGAATAGAAAGCACTTTGTCCTTTTGAACCAGTCTGAAATGAGTGATTGACTACAAATCTAACTCAGTGAATCTTCACGGGTTTATAGCAACAATGCATCCTTCATGAAAACATAAGGTTAGATTTTGTATAGTTCCCATTGGAGTTGTAGGAAATTCCTCATTTCTAACCTTCAGAGGTTACCGCATGTTCTTTAGAGATTTGACAACATTATAAGTAGTGTAAATTTCTAAATTTTTTTAGAAAGATAAAGAGAAATTGGAACAAGACCAACTACACCAAATAGTACAACACCTTTTTATCAAGAAAGGAAAATCTGGTCACTTGCTACTACAAGTGGTCTTTTTAATACACTTGTCCATTAAAAACATGATGGAAGTTTGGTTCAGCAACAAGGCACTAGAACATTTGTCCCTTCAGATGGTTAAAGCAAAGGCAAAACAAATATAAGCTATTGCACTAGGTAACTATGTATTCATACTGTTACTCCAGAAAGATGAAAGACTCATAATTCAAGAGCACCATAGAACAAGCAAGACATGAACATCTTTCTCATGAGTATAAGAACAGTTTGAGCACAAGATTCCCTGCAGCAAAATTCTATCCTGTCAGGATCAGCTTTTTAAGAAGTTGGATCATATTGACTGTTTATCAATTTATACTTGGACAATATGAGCTCCCTACTCTGATTCAGGTCACATAAGTCATTGAAAAAAACTCAAAACAATGGTTTTAGAAAGTGTCCCAGAGATCAAACTTGCCACAATCTCATGGGAGGAAAAATGTGAACAAGAATCTGTCTTGCTCCCAGGGAGAGGGCAGGTCAAAGGGGCGGGAGGGGAAATATAAATTCAACCTAGATTGTCATAATTCCAAATGACACATCCAGAATTCTAAATGTGCATAATATGAAGCAGGAATGTCAGGCAAATTCAGAAATACTTGTTCCAAATCAATCTCATTCATTTAACCAGCTACTTGAGAATGGGTCAATTCTTCAAACAAGAACATACAAGTATAGATGGAATAATAATTCCACAAAATACGAGCAGGCCACTGAGTTTCTTCAACCTGTTTTGGCATTGAACTTAATGAATTGAAATGAAACTTGTAAGCTTGCAGTCCATGGAAAATATTAGTAAATTACATTGCATCTTTCAAACAACAAAACTTTATGGACCAATTGACAACTGTTTGATTAAACACCTAAGTCACTTAACTAAGCAAAATGTGATACCATCATATAAGGAGATATTAGAAAAATGATCAAAACTGGACTAAACAGTAAGCATTAAAGGAGAGAATGCAAAATTTAGGTAGAATTTTACAGCTTAAAACCAGAAAGTATAGCTGAAAATGATGAACCAATAAAATTGAAGGTATGTGAGAGGTCAGAACTGGAGGAGCTCAGAGGTCTTGGGGTGCTGCAGGATTGAAGCAGATGTAAATTTGAGAAAGATCAAACGACTAAGAGATTATAAATAAAAGTAAATGGTTCACTTTGAAAATACAATGGCTATTGTGTTTTCCAGACGTTTACAGCAGAATCATCCCATCTGAATTGTTGAAGTAAATTGTCCCATTTCAGCTGGAGAATGTGGAGATATTATAATTGGCTTCTCCAAATCTGGTCTAGAAGAGAAAATAATATCTGCTAGAGTTTACTCTTCTGATATCCATTACCAACTCCGACAGAAAAGTGCATGCTTATGAATGTCAAATGAAGATTGCATTGAACTGTGTTGTTTTGTCTATCGATTCCATTGCCAGGTTGAGACATCAAAAGTCTCTGATTGTCCAAGATAGTGGAAGACTATCAGCAATGGCTATATATTATCAAGCACGAACTCCCTTCTTATACGCTGAGGGTAAAGATTGAATGGTTGGAATAGAATGTACGCATGCTTTTAATTTTTTGTTCTTTTTTTCTCGACAGCTCTGCCCTGGACAGTAATTATTCCCAGTGTCACTCATGTTAAATGCTTGTGTCACCTCACTACATAAATATTGAATTATTCTGGATTCTACAGTGATGACCTATAGTCATCAGTAGGAAGGAATGAAGACTGAAAATTCAAACAATGCCTGTAATATCCATTGTGTGTTTTAATATGCTCAGCACATAAATCATTTATAGTAATTCTTTCAGCTTTTGCAAAATGATTGATAATTCATATTCTAATGTCATAGCAACCTGGGGTCCACATGAATTTTGGACAAAGCAACCAAGCTCAGGTGTTCCACCATGGATAATGTCCAAGGATCATGCATGGCTAAAGATCGGATAAGGACAACATGAGTGTGGTGATGCATCCCCAAATGCTGACCAGCACTAACATACGCAACACATCTGCACAAGCAAGACATAAGGCTGCTAACACTAATGAAGCAGATGGGTTACTATCAGTGTTTTGGGACCAGATATTTTGAGAAGGGGAGGGGGTGTGAAGACAACTCAGATGTTGGGGGATGAGAGCAAAGTAAATGTACCTGTGGAAATGATTGAAGGAGCAGGAAGAATCAGGGAAATAGCTGGGTAGAAGGGGTATAGTGTTTGGAGACTTGAATGAGGTGGGCCTGAAGATATTAAGGCAAACAGGGTGATGGAGATGTTTAGTAATAATGAAAACTTTTAAAATCTACCATTTGTTGTTCATTGCATGTCAGCAGCCTCCAACCCCCCCTTATCCCCTCCCCCTACCCATCCTCCCACTGCCCCTCTTGTTCCCTCCCCAACATCCACCTCCTATCCTTCATCGCACTCTTCACCCCTGTACCACTCCCAAACCCCTCACCTCTTTCCTCTCACCACCTCAGCCCCTCAACCCTCCCTCCCCCTACTCTTCCTTCTCTAGCCCCAACTCTAACCCCT
>JARFYF010000046.1:36016498-36030552 GCA_030265395.1 Rhina ancylostomus
CACCTGGCTTCCATCTCTGGCTTCCCCTGCTAAGCCAATGTTCAGTCCATTTCACTACTTCATCCTGAATGACAAGAGACTTAACCTTCTGGATCAGCCTCCCATGCGGGACTTGCTAAAGTCCATGTAGACAATATCCACCACCTTCCCGGTAACCTCCTCAAAAAACTCTATTAGGTTGTTTAGACATGACTTGCCATGCACAAAACCATGTTGACTATCCGTAATCAGGCCCTGTCTATCCAAATACTTATATATCCTGTCCCTCAGAATACCTTCCAATAATGTATCCATAACTAATGTCTGGTTCACCGGCCAATGATTTCCCGGCTTATTCTTAGAGCTATTTTTGAACAACAGAACAACATTAGTCCTCTGGCACCTTACCCGTGACTAAGGACATTTTAAATATTTCTGCAATTTCTGCACTAGCCTCCCACAAGATCCGAATGGTCACCTTGTCAGGCCCTGGGGATTTATCCACCTTTATTCGCCTCAAGACAACCAGCCCCTCCTCTTCCATAATCCAGATGTGGTCTATGACCTTGCTACTCTTTTGCCTCAATTCATTTAAGATCTCCCCCCTCTCTTTCAGCTCCATGTGTAGATGACCATGCTGGTCTTCAAGAGAACCAATTTTGTCCCTTGCTACGCTTTTGCTCTTAATATAACTATAGAAACCCTTGGGATTCTCTTTCACCCTATCTGCCAGAGTAACCTCATGTTCTCTATCAGCCCTCCTGATTTCTCTCTTAAGTGTTCTCTTGCATTTCTTATACTGCTCAAGCACCTCAATTGATCCTAACTGCCTACACCTGATATGCATCTCCTTTTTTTCTTTACCAGGGCCTCAATATCCCTTGATAACCAAGGTTCTCTAAATCTGTTAGTCTTGCCTTTTATCCTAACAGGAACATTCAGATTCTGTACTCTCAATATTTCACTTTTGAAAGCCTCCCACTTACCAAGCATCTCTTTGCCGGAAAACAACCTATTCCAATCCACACCTGCCAGGTCCCTTCTGATGCCATCAAAATTGGCCTTGCTCCAATTTAGAATCTCAACCTGAGGACCAGTCTTATCCTTCTCCATCATTACCTTGAAACTAATGGAATTACAATCACTAGATCCAAAGTGTTCCCCTACACTCACTTCAGTCATCTGCCCTGTCTCATTCCCTAAGAGGAGATCCAGTATTGCATTCTGTCTAGCTGGGACCTCTACATATTGATTAAAGAAACCTTCCTGAACACATTTGACAAACTTGATCCCATCCAGTCTTTTTACGGTATTGGAGTCCCAGTCAATATGTGGAAAGTTAAAATCACTTACTATCACAATTTTATATTTCCTGCAACTGTCTGCTATCTCTCCACAAATTTGCTCCTCTAAATCCCGCTGACTATTGGGAGCTCTATGATATAGTCCCCATTAACATGGTTGTCCCTTTTTTATTTCTCAGTTCCACCCAAATTGCCTCGGTAGTTGAGCCCTCTAGTATGTCCTCTCTGAGCACTGTTTTGACATTTTCCCTGATGAGTAATGTCACCCATCCCTCTTTAATACCTCCCCCTCTATCATATCTAAAAAAAAATGGAACCCCGGAACATTCAGCTGTCAGTCCTGCCCCTCCTGCAACCAAATCTCACTAATGGCTACAACATAATTCCACATACGCATCCACGCTTTAAATTCATCTGCCTTACCTATAATACTCCTTGTACTGAAATAGACGCAACTCAGAACATTAGTCCCACCATGCTCAACCTTTTGGTTTCCTTGCTTGTAGTCTTAACATCTACTTTCCCCACAGCCTCTCCAGTTGCTGTCCTGCCACTCTGGTTTCTACCCCCCTGAAACTCGAGGTTAACCCCCCGGATCTAGGTGTTCCAATGCATGAATCACAAAAAGTTAGCAGGCAGGTCCAACAAGCAGCTAAGACACCATATTGTACTTTGGTCTTCATTGAAAAGGGGTTAGAGTTTAAAAATAGCGAGGTTCTGTTATAATTGTACAGGCATTTGGTGAGGCCTCAGCTGAAATATTGCGTAAAGTTTTGGTCTTCTTACCTTGGAGGCAGTACAAGGTAATGCTTTGGATTTGAGGGTTGTCCTGCCATGAGAGACTAAATAGTTTGTGTCTGAATCCACTGGAATTTAGAAGAATGAGGGGTAACTTATTCAAACATATAAGATCCTAAGGGGGTTTGACAGGGTAGAATTTGGGATGTTTTTGCTGGTGGAATCGCAGACAAGGGGACATAACTACAAGGGGCCGGTCATGAAAAACTGAAGTATGTAGAAATTTCTTCTCACAGAGGGCAGTGAATCTCTGAAATTCTCTGTCCTGGCAGGTGATGGAAGCTGTATCATTATAAGTATTTAAAGTGGAGGTGGATAAATATTTCTAGATTAAGGAAGAGAGGGTTATGGGAAACTGGCACAGAAGAGGAGCTGAGGCCAACAAAGATCAGTCATGATCATATTAAATGGTGGGGTGGGCTCAAAGGGCCTGAAGGCCTATGCCTGTTCCTATTTTCTTGTGTTCTTATACTTCTGTAGTTCCTAATAAACCTGTTTGTTTTAGGTACTTTGGGTCATTATACCTGCTGCACAGTCTGAAAGCTCCATCCTGGATGTGTTTAGTTATTGTGCTGGAGAGGGCACAGAGGAATTCACCAGGATATTGCCTGGATTTGAGGACTTTAATTATGGGGACAGATTGGATAGGCCAGCGCTGTTTTCCCTAGAGTGAAGGAGGCTGAGGAGTGACCTGACAGAACTATATAAAATCATGGGAGGCATAGATAGGTTAATCACAAAGCATTTTTATTGTGTGCTTAATTGATTTTGAACCAAGCATTACTTGGGTCTTATTCATTAGTAATTTCACAATTATTTGGACATGTGATGCAACTAACCAAAAACAAAATGGGCATTTGTCAAATAATGTCAAAAACTTAGGGTAATCTCAAGGGGGATGTTCAGAAATCAGGAAACACTGTATTACACTGACGCAGACGACACACCTGCTGCTATTTTTCTGCTTAAATTAATTTTCACAGAAACTTGTCACAGTTAACTATCTTGAGTCTAGGGCTCAAGGCAGCCATTTTACAGTGGTACTTTGCTATCCATGCAACACTAGGGGCATCCTCTGCTATTGTGACCTTTTTCCAGTACAATGCATATGCTATCAGGACTGTCAGATTTATAACATCTAACTTCACTAATAACAAAACATTTTCTTAGGAAGGAATGGTGAGGAGGAGGTTGGGGAGGACATATCCTGAAAATCTAGTTGTTCTTCTGAAAGGAGGTAACCAACAGACCTATCTCCAGCTGGTTATCACTAACCTCCTTTCATCATGGCCTAATTCTGCTCCTATGTCTTATGGTCTTATCAGAACAATTAATGTCTTGGTACTGACATTCCAGAATGTGAAGCAAAAGACTGCAGAAGCTGGAAATCTGAAATCCTGGAAACACTCAGAAAGACAGGCACTGTTTGTGGACAGAGAAACAATTAACATTGAGATGTAGAATGAGAAGTAGAAAAGTTCTCCAATGAGAAGTAGAAAAAGTTAAAAAGAAATATGTTTTAAGTTGCAGAGAAGGATGAGGAGTAGGCTGAACAAGGGGAATATCAATGAAAGGGTAGAGACCAATAGAGACTGAATGGCACACGTAGTGGTGATGCTGGCTGAGAGAGGATGGTGAATGAGGTTGTATAAATTCAGTTTCTCTTGGTCTTCACCCTATCTTAGATATTTCCTCTCCACTCTTCCTTCTCCCCTGCATGCTCTTTTCCCCTAATCTGAAGTATTAATTGTTTCTCCCTCCACAGATGCTGCCTGCCCAGTTAAAAACAAAACATGCTAGAAATATTTATATCCAAGGATCAGATTATCCAATTTCAATTGCCACCTTCTTCTTCATAAGCAATCCCTTGCTTCCACTCCATTTCTGTGGTTTCTGAGGTGGCTGAGGAGTGTGTCACAGACAGGGCAGGTGGTGTTTGATAGGTCAGGTGAGTGGCTTATTTGAAGTTGTGTGTTTCTTCCACAGTTTGTGCATGGCCACTGCATGTTTCAAGGACATTGTCGAAGTCTGCTTGAAACACAATGTAACATTCTCAATGGCTCTTGGGAATACCCGGGGAATGAAATTTTATGACATCAGCCTCCACTGGATAGAGGTAGGCCAATTGGAAAAACTGCCTGGCCATACGCCTTGCAGCTAGAAGGCTGGACTTAGTAAATCTCCATGACAATTTTCCTACATCAAATGAATAATGATAGATAACATCGCCTCTCTGAATGCAGCCTCTGTGACAGTTATCACTACTTCATTTCTACTGTACTTAGATTTATAGTACTTCACTTGTGGAAATGTTCCTCTTGAGCTCATATCAAATAACTTTTTTAAACATTTTAGAGAGAATGGCAAATTTTCATAGAACAGAAAGTAGGAGGCACACTGTAACTGAGTACACAGTAACCTCATGCCCAGGCAAAATCTAATTTTAGACACAACTTCCAACAAATAATATTGGCCTGGTTAAGACTATTTCCATTTTACTTTAAATGCATATATATTTTCTGTCCATACATTTCATACTTAGCTGTTCAAAATTGCTACTTTTGCAAATACCATGTATTTTGAAATAATATCCCCTGGTTATCCACAGGTACCTTATGTCTAATGCGCTGTTTAGATTTCTATTTAAGCAAGCTTTTAAACATTAAACAACAGGAAATCATGAATATATTGGAACGCCTTCCTAATTTGAAAAGTACACAAACCATGGAAACTGAAATTCAAATTTCTGATAAATGAACAAAATCCTGAGATAATCATTCACGGTCTTTTCCATATTAATGCAATGATAGCCTGTTTCTAAGACTGCTCCCACTAACATGATTTGATTTACAATTTCCAAAAAACAGTCAGAGAGGCTAACAGCAAACGAGATATTACATTTTCTGCCTCCCAAATTCAGCAAACTTAGCTACCTGAAACAGTTGTCAGGGTACCTTCTTTAGATGTGAATTATACTAATTCACTGCTTGAATATCATTGTTCCACAAGCAATGTCAGGGGCTTTTTAAGTTGATGAACCGTGATACAGCACCAATGGTGTGAATAATTAAAATTAGCTGATGAAAGTGGAATCAAACATCACTTGACTAAACTTCTGAACAGATGTGTCATCTTAATGAAAAACCAAACAGACTGAAAATGCTTTTAATACTGAACTAAAATTATCCCCCAAAGTGTGAGACTTAAATCACCAGTAACTGCACTTGAAGGAGCCAGTATGCAAAGTAGCAACTTGTTATGGTTGCTAATTTCATTTCTCCCCAGCATGTGCTAACAGTTAGCTACCATTATTCAAGTGCGTCCATTGATGCAAGCCTGTCCCAAAGGTGTAGCATTAAAATGTAATAACTTCCACTGTAAATGAAAACAAAAACCATTAGGTTTTCCAGGGATTTGAAACCTAATACACGTCCCATCTGGCTGCTGTGATTAAGCATACAGTAGAATTGGAACCTCAGAAGGGAAATTTTGAACAGATTGGCTGTCTGACTGTCGACGTGACATAGCCTTGCAACCTGAACACAACCTCCCTACTCTGTGAAGAAAGTGGCCACAATAGAGAAACTGCGCATTAAAATTCACATGGCAAGCCCAACTGCTTCAAACGGCAGTTCAAGGAGAAATCGACTCAGGGTCCATTAGTCTGATAAAAATAACAATTTTAAAAAACCTGCCTGGGCTGGTAGTATGAACATCAGGCTCAAACTGCAGAAACCAAACAATATTATTTACCTGAAAGTATACATTATTTCCAACTTCTACTGAATTTACATTTGAACATATTGAAAAAAAGAAGGGCTCATGGGAAATATAGGCGAGAAGGCATATGGCACCATAAAAAATGTTGAATACATGCAAGAATCACAATAATGTCTAAAAAAAAACCTGGTGGTAAATAAAATGGAAATACCCTCTGTCAGAAACCAAAGTAAAAATGTGCCAGTGGATTTGTTTCCTGTTCATTTTATTCAGAACTGAGCAGTGTTATATTCTTTGGAAGTCATATTAGTGTACAGACTCTGAACAGACTTTATGATTGTGGCAGAGGTATATCAGACAGAAACATGCAGCACCACAATTATTTGATTATTTTCAAAGAGGATTTGTAGTGTATAATGATTTTGGTAATGCTGAATTTTTTTTCTGAAAAAGGGCATCTTGGCATTATTGTGAAGCTCAGTTGGCATGTAACTGAACCATAAAATCGATAACCACTTCATTCCCAAAGTGGACATACTTTGATCACTTGACCTCAGTCCACCAGAATCTGAGGTTATCAAATTTGATAGGTATTCCCAGAATTTCATGGTGGAGGAGTTCAGCTACACAAGAACTGGCATCCAGGTGGCAGAAGGTTGTTCCCTTCCTTTGATATCTCGCATACATTTCTGTGCACATATTGCAAAATTCTTTGATACAAACTATTGTTCAATTGAACCTTTAATGCTTCAGTAAACTTATTTGTTGTCTAAACTGCAGTGTTTCAAAAATATGACAGCATACTATGTATTCTAGGTGGTCAAAGTGCAGTAACAGGAGTGCATTATTTGAACCATGTGTCCTGCAGCATAAGAGTTATGAGGCAGGAAATGACATCTGCTGGTTTCCTAACAGGTGCAAATAAAGGAATAGTCATGGTTTAACCTGAGAAATTCTCTGTAGATTCCATGTCAAAGGTTAAAACATTGAGATTTAATAATAAGCATTCTTGAAAATATTATTAATACAGTCTATAAGTAGCCAAAGTGCAATACACATTGGGGTTTAAGGTGGCTGAATATTTCTAGGATCTTTGAGATAATCTCAGAATGCAAAAATATCTGGCATATTTTGAAGTAACAACTTGATATGACGAGTCTCATATTTATGAAAAATTGTGCCGGTATTGCAGTTTTCATATTGACCTAAAGCACTCAGATTCAGAGCACACTGCTAAAATGCCGAACGTAAGTAAATCAAGCCAATTGTTTTCGGAACACTTATCCTCTTGGTGGTGTTAAGTGTCATAAAGTTTGATGAAAACTGACATGGGAAGTAAGTAATGACAACAGGAAGTATTCAGCCACAGAACTTTAATGTATTCTTATCCAACTTCCTATGGTGTTGCACAAAGGATTTCAGGATCAAGTGTAGGTTTCAGGTTATGTGGGGTTAAAAATTTTAGCATAAGGGCATCAGGCCAGAAGGATATAATTCAGTTTCCATTTAAAGTCATATATCCTTACTTTTATAAGCATCTGCTTCATTAAATGTCTACATTTGAAGTAGTAATTAAGTTGAATGTGGCATATAATAATGACACAACTGCACCATTAGTGGCACAACAACAACCTG
Source organism: Rhina ancylostomus (assembly GCA_030265395.1). NCBI lineage: Eukaryota > Metazoa > Chordata > Chondrichthyes > Rhinopristiformes > Rhinidae > Rhina > Rhina ancylostomus. The sequence goes on from JARFYF010000046.1 coordinate 36,023,935, forward strand.
TATTTGTATTTTCACTATATTAATAGGACCTTATTGTTGATATTTTGGGTTGAAACCCTGTATCAGGATAGAGTTTAATTCTGATAAGTGTAAGATGCTGAATTTTAAGAGGACTATTAAGATATACACCATGAATGGTAGGGCCCTAGAGAAAATTAAACATCAAAGGTAGTGCAAGTCTAAGGGTCCCTGAAGGTGGCAACATAGGTGGTAAAAAAGACATATGGGAGACTTAAGTTCATTAGCTGGGCCTTGGAATATAAGAGCAGGGAGTTTATGGTACAACTTCATAAAACATTGGTTAGGTCACAGATGGAGTACTCTGTGCAGTTCTGGTTGACACAGTAAAGGAAGGGCATTATTGCACTGGAGAGGAAATTCACCAAGACATTGCCTGGGATGGAGCATTTCAGTTATAAGAAGAGATTGGATGGGCTGGATATATTTTCCTTGGAGCACACAAGATTATGAGGGGTGGATATCGGGTAGATGGTAGGAAACCTTTCCCAATGGCAGAGCAACCTGAAACAAGAGGGCATAGGTTTAGGGCAAGGGGTAAGAGATGTAGAGAGGATCTGAGAAAAAGCTTTTTCACCAAGTGTCAATGGAATCTGAATGGGTGGTGGAGGCAGATGCTTTCACAGTATTTAAATATCTAAATGAGCATTTGAATTGCCAATTCATAGGAGGCTACAGACTAAGTGCTAACAAAATAGGATTAGTATAGAGTTATTTGATGGTTGGCATGTACATAGGGGACTGAAGGGCCTGTTTGAATCCCCCAACTATTACTGTCTCTCACATGCCCATTCACTCCCCCCTGATTCTCCTACTACCTATTACACAGGAATAAATTTACAGCAGCCAATTAATTTACCAAATACACCCTGGAGAAACCTTAGAGATCACAGGGAGAGTGTTCATAAGCTAGGCCAGGATCGATCCCAGAATATCCTGGAATAGTGATCCATTTTGAAACAGAACTCCCACTTCTATCTTGTGAGGCTAGGTGGTGAATGAAAACAGGCCATTCGGTCATTTGGGGCTATCCTAAAAGAATGTTACATGCCTGGAAATTTAATTATCTCTGCAACTACCTGATACAAGCTCACATTAAATGCCTGTGTGTGGGATTGTTACCCTGTTTAAAATTATGGCAACCCAAGGGTCTATGCAGTTCTGTTCATCAAGGGTCACTGTATGGTAGAAATCAAAGCTGAGTCCTTTCTCTCTCTTCTAGACATTTTGTAATGGTCTCAGCATCACCTAGATGCAGAATGAGTAAAAATAAGTTGTGTACTTGGAAGTCTGAAAATTATCTTGGACAGAAATAAAAACATTTTACCTTTGAAAGCTAGATCAAAAAAATATACAGGTTATTCTCAAGCTATTCTATTCTGCTCAAGGTATTCTGTCCATTACACCTTGTATTCTGGGCTGCAGGCCCAAGGGATGAATGGTTATCAGTAATAGTTATTTTCATAGTAAATTGAACAGTCTCACCTGGCAGATAAATTACAAGACTCAACACATAATCTTTCATCTAGCAGCCTAATGACAGACGGATTGAGGAGTTAATTTAGCTCAATTCCCAACTACATATTCCACAGAGTTGTAAAGGGAAAGCAAATGAACACAATTACTGCAACACCTGCCAAAAGAGTTCTGCTGCTTTTAAGTCTGGTTTGGTAACATTAGTTTTGTGCTGGCCTCTTCTTACCTTTGGTTCTTCATTGGTAGAATGCGAGGTAATCTGCAGTATTTTGGTCTTATATCCAGGCAGCTTTTAATACATTGGGGAAAAATTAAGGACTTGGTTTATGACATCACTTGGAACCTTAGTGCACTTGATTATTTTTGCTGATAGTACAGATATAAATTTTCCCTACTATATATTCAGGAATGTACTAGGTGGAGGGAAGAGGAAATTCTAATTAGATTCATAACAAATGTCCCAGTACACATACTCCTAGGTCCCATAGCATAGTTGTAAATTATAATTAAAAGTTGTAGCACACTTGTATCTTAATTTCTGGAAAATATTGACTGGATCTGATGGGTTAGAGAGTAACAGCAAAGTCTGATTTAGGTCTGAACCTTTCAGTAGAAAAAAAGTTTGGTTTATTGTTATCTATACATCTGCGAAATTCAACCAAATTGATGATGATTCCACTTACCAATCATTTGGTTCTAAAGTTTTTCCATTAATAATTACTATCCTATGAAATATACAGAGACATGTTAAATGTAAACAACACTGTACTCAACTGCAATGCTCACACATTCAAATAACTTCCTGATAACAATCTGTAAGTGAAGAATGGTCAGTTGGACAATATTACAGAGGCCTCTCAGCATTCACTTGATTTTACTAATGAAGAATAAATGTTTTCTCAAGGCAAAGAGATAAGAAAACCTAAAGCAAAGAAAACACAGAGTTCTCTTTTGGAAAACTCTCTCTGAAGAGAGCTCATTTTATAAAATGGATACCATACCTAAGGACTAAAGGTCAAAAGACTGGTTGAAAACTTTCAGCTGAGAACAAGACTTAACCCAGTAATGCCTACCCACAAATCTCAACTACATCAGCCAGACAGACAGTTGATAGAGGCCCAGTTGGCAGGTTGTTTCAGTGATTAGAAAAAGGCTAAGAGTCAACAGATAGGAACCATGAAATTCCCCAGAGACTTTACAGACTAATAGGGCAGTGAAATGTGTCAGATGGGAGAACTGAAATGGTATAATCAGAGAAGACAGTTGAAATGAACTCTGCATGCCTGTGCTGAGGCACAGTCCAATTTCTTCTTTTAGGGCTAATATGGACATGTTTTCTTAAGTGAGAAAGGCATGACGGCAACAACCTCTGTCAGGATTAAAAGAGGATTGAGAGAAATAGTCAATGCACTCAAGTTACCCTATGCCATCTTCCTACTGATCTCTGAAAATAACAGGAGCATCTGTTTGACTAACTTAAGCCTTATTTCCACTATCAATTATGCAACCATATGAAAGTATTTCAAAGAAAGCACCTATAAATGCAAATCTTTGTTCTCATGAGCAAGGTTATAATCAAGTATCACATGACAAAATCACAGTTAGGAATGCTTTGAGTGAAGTTTTATGTATTATGCTACAATGTCTAGTTAGATGGAAACAGTGCGGTTAGGTTAGGTCATTAGTTCAGGTTAGATTCTGATTTGCACTGAAAACCAGCTAAACTCAAAAGGTAATAAGTAAATCTGTCCATATTTCTACTTTCAATTGCTATATTGCTTAAGTAAAGAGATTATCGTTGTATCCTGGGATATACTAAATGAAATAGAAACAGAAATGCCGGAAGAACTCAGCCAGTCAGACAACATCTGTAGAAAGTGAAACCAATGAATGAATCAGGTCGAAGACCTTTTATCAGAACCTTCACAAACTCTGATGATGGGTCTTCGACCGGAAACACTTACTGGTTTTTCTTTCCACAGATGCTGCTTGATTGGCTGAGTTCTTCCAGGATTTCTGTTTTCATATCAGATTCTAACATCTGCAGTTTTTTTTCCCCATTATACACAGAATGAATTTGTTTTGCAATGTTAAAATGGCTTTTGACAACTTTGATTTAGAATAATAACTTATTTTTCTTTTTCCTAGCTGAGTTGGATAGGTAGCAGGTGGTGGGCCTTCTCACCGAATCATTGCAGTCTTTGTGGTAATGCTATTCACACTATGGCATTATGTAAATAAGTACAAGACAGCATGAGTAGAGTTAATAGTTGATCGACTCAAGATATAGTACACAATGGAGCTGCTCTCATTAGCAAAGGAAATCATAAACCAATAGAGGCAGTTTCAGTTCAGACAAGCAGCAATAAGAGTGTTTAAACAGGTCTATGTTGCAAAATATTTCTGAAGAACATTCAGCTCTGGGACTCAGTCTAAAATGAACTGTAGAGTTTATTTAAAAAGTGTACCTAAATTCTTTGAATAAAGACAAAGTGAAGTGAGTTTTGTCATTCTTATTAACAAGTTTGCAATTCATAATTGACTAATATACAGACAGACCATTTGATGCAACTCAGTTTGTCAATTTCTAGTTTTCACTACAGGTACTGTGGTTTGCTATCATTAATGCTGCAATTTTATCTTCCAAGTCCCAGGAGAAATGAAAATAACAGTTCTGAGAGAATCTGATAACATATCAGTCAAACCATAAATTAGCATTAAATTACTCAAACAGGGATAGTTGGGGTGGAAATATACACTGATGCACGTGGGTATTGTTCTGAGATGAGGATATCGAAAAATTAGCCGTTAACCTCTAAACCTTGAGACACTAGAGCCAAGAGTACTTGGTGCTGGCTCTGAATACAAGAGGGAAAAATATTCTCCAGCAAACCTTTCTGCATTTTGATAAATCTGTCATTCACACAAAAATGGAGGAGGTACAATGAGATGGCTAATGAGGCGAATATGGGAACCACAGTCGTTTCTGAAGGTGGAGGATAGGCCAGTGGGTGTTTTGTAAGGTGGTACATTCTTTCTGCCGCCTATGCGGGGTTTCTCTGTGCTCCTGATGCATTGCCCCGAGGTTCTCAGCATGATCCCAGATATTCCTTCTCCACTTTGATCAGTCATGACCAGACTTCCCCAGAAGTCAACAGGGATATGGCACTTCTTCAAGGAAGCTCTGAGCACATCCTTGACTCATTTTCTCTTCAGTTTAATCTTGTCTCATGACAGAGCTTGGAACAGAGTGTCAGTTTCAGGGATCTGATGTTGGGCATGTGAATGTTATGTTCTGTCCACATACCAAGAGTAATTAGGATGTTAAGTGCTGGGGATGATGGCGTGGGAGAGTTTATTGATGTTAGTTCACTTATTCTTCCAGTGAATTTGGAAGATTTTGTTGGGACAGAATTGGTAATACTTTTCCAGTGCCTAGAGACAGACGCATGCTAAAGCCTGTCTCAGAAGCATTTGGAAGGACAGGGATCACTGCTGCTATGAGTTTTGTGCCAGGTCTGAGGTCTTGATGTTCAATCACCTTTTTCTTCAGTTGACCAAAGGCTGTGTTGACACATTGAAGGCAGTTGTGAATTTCATCAGTGATGTTTGTTTTCACTGAGAACTATGGGAAATGATCCACACCTTCCAAGATCTCACCATAAACCTTCAATGTTGTATGGTGCAGCAGGGTTGGTCAAAAGACCTTCAGCTCATGGATGTTGAGTGCAAGGTCCATCCTCTTGTATACTTCAGTGACATCTCAGAGCCAAGCATGTGCAAACACAAGCATACCACAGTTTGAGTACTGAAATTCCAATGAGCTTTGTTTTGGAGTGTATATGCTGTAGATTGAACACTGTTCTCTTTAGATCTGAAGATCAGCTTCACTTCTACTGGAAATTTGTTGGAGGCGAGGTACAACATTGCAGAAAATAAAGTATTAGGGCAATGATTCAGCCTTGTTTGAAACCATTCTTCACTGAGATTGGGTTCTGTTGTGGATCCATTGGTTTGTATCATGGCTTACATGCAGTTGTGGAAAAAAAATGCAAAAGACAAATTTCTGCAGACAGCCAAATTTGAGGAGGTTATTCCAAAGTCCCTCTTGACTGATGAAATCAAAAGCTTTAGTCAAACAGAAGGTACTAAAGGAAATTAAGACTCATTTGAAGACAATGATAAGGAGGATGGGGCTAATCAACCACAAACATCAGGTGTTCCAGGATAGGAAGCTTCACTTTTATTCAATGGAAAAGAAACAGCTCTACAGGTACCTAAAGGCAGAGGTCGAGCAGAAAACTCATGATCTGAAGAACAGATAGTGGATGGAGAGAGCACAGAAGACTCAAGGATTCACTGACAGCCGTGATATGTGTGCATTGTTCAGTGCTGTCAAAACCATCGGCAGCCTTAACGTTCCAGGATCCACTCCACTGAGAGCTACAAATATGGATGAATTCCTCAAGGACAGAAAGATGATCAACACGCGGTGGAAAGAACATTCTGAATACGTTCTCAACCACATCTGTCCTAGTTATGGATTCCATCCACAGCGACCTATTAGAGTCATAGAGTTGTAGAGTATAGACACAGGCCCTATGGCCCACCATGTCTATGCCTATCATTGTGCCTATTTATACAAATCCCACTTGCTTACATTAATTCAATATCCCTCAATGTCTTGCTCATTCAAGTACCTTGTTCCTGCCTCCAACACTTCCTCTGACAGCTCATTCCATAGAACAACTACTCTGTGTGAAAAATGTACCCCTCAAATCCCCTTTAAACCTCATCCCTCCTCTCACCGTCAGCCTATGCCCTCTAACCTTAGACATTCCTACCATGGCAAACAGATACTGGCTATCTACCCTATCTTTCTATACCTCCCATAATTATAAATACATCTATCATTTCACCTTTCAGCCTCCTTCACTCTAGGGAAAACAGACCCAGACTACCCAGTCCTGATGCAGGGTCTCAACCTGAAATGCTAACTGTCCTTGTGCCTCCACAGATGCTGCCTGACCCGCTGAGTTCCTCTAGTAGTTTGTTTTTTGCCGTAGCCCATCCATTCTGTCCTTAAGCCCTCCAATCCAGGTAACATCCTTCTCTGTACCCTAT
>JARFYF010000046.1:36065322-36075621 GCA_030265395.1 Rhina ancylostomus
ATTTTGATAGACATCATCTGGCACTTTAGGGGTGCACATATTAGTTGCCTATGTGTGAATGTTGTCTACATCTGAATGTTGTCTACATCAGGCATGGACTGCTTCATTTTCTGAGGGGTTGCAAATGTAAGTAAACGTACAATCAGTGAGCACCCCCACTTCTGACCCTTATAATGGAAGGAAGGCCACTGATGAATCAGCTGAAGATGTTTGGGTCTAGAACACTGCCTTGAGCATCTCCTGCAGTGAAGTACTAGGGATGGAATGATGGGCCTCCAACAATCACAACCATCTGCCTTTATGCAAGACATGACTCCAGCCTTTGTTTAGTTTTACCATAGCTCCTCAAAGACAATCAAATGTCAGTTTGATAACAAGGGAAGTCACTTTCACGCCACCAGTGGAATTCAGTTCTTTGCCCCATGTCAGGGCCATGGCTCTGATGAGCTCTGGACCTGAGTGGTTCAGTCAAAACCCAATCCGAACATTTGTGAGCAGGTTAATAATGGGTAAGGGCTGCATCCATCATACCTTCCATCACACTGCTGATTATTAACAATAGACTGTTTGAACATATCCTGCCTTATGTGAATTTTCCACATCATTGGGTAGATGTCAGTGTTATAACTAATGGAATGGTTTAGCTAGAGGTACAGCTGGTCTGTAGAACAAGTCTTCAGTATTGCAGCTGGGGTGTTGTCAACTCCAATAGCGTTGGCTGGATCTAATGCTCTGAGCAGTTTCTTGATAAAACATAGAATAGACTGAATTGGATGAAGACTGGGTTCTGTGATGTTGAGTATCTTAAGATGAATCTGAGGTGGATCATTCACTTCACACTTCTCGAAATGCTGAAGTTGCAGTGAGTTTAGCTATGTAATGGCAGGCAATGCTGACAGTTTCACCACCATTGCTTCAGCAAAATCCAGGCCATTAGTTCCAACAAGGCTACTTGGCTCATGTTCATCCACTTAGTCAGATACTCAGTGTAAATTGAGAGGGCAAATCTGAATAGGGATACCTGAAATAGAGACTTGAGGAGATAGATGCTAAGGGCATGTTTCTCCTTGAGGGTAAATCTCCAACTAGAGGTAAATGTTTCAGAGTAAGAGATCATCCATTTGAGATGGAGATGAGCGGCAACTTGTTCTCTTTGAGGGTCATGAATCTTTGTGATTGTATAACCCAGAGTTCTGGAGGCTAAATCACTGAATATATTCAACACCAAGATAGAAAGGTATTTGATCTGTAGGCAAGTCAAGAGATATGGGGAACAGACAGGAAAGTGGAGCTGAGGATGAGATCAGATCAGCTGTGCTTAAGGGGCTATATGGTCTAAGTCTGACTCCAACTTTTCTTCAAATGTTCCTTTGAAAGAAATTTGACATTCATTATAAAGTTTTTCTATTGTGGTGAGGTGTAGCAGGTATTGCATAACTGTCATGCAATCCAAAGGTTCCCAAGTTCAATTTCAAGTCAGCTACAGCTACAATGCTAGCGTGTTAATTCAGTGACCTATTAGGATTGGAAATGCAACTTGAGGAGGATGGTGCAAGAGTGTGTACAGAAACACATGTTTTCTCTTTTCACTGTGTTACTTTTATAATACAAAAATATAGATCCTGGGCGAGGACAGGGTTAAATTGAAGAATAATGCTCCAATTAAAACATGCATATCCCCAATTATGCAAGACACAGGATAGGCGTGTTGGCAAATTACAATATATTGCAACACCCCAATATTTCCACAACCACAGTCTATCACAACTGACTAGAACAAAGCACACATGCTACCTTAAATCCAATGGATTTAAGCCAAGAGTGACCATCTGCTTTATGATAAACTGTGACAAAAATTACAGTGAGTGACATAAAAGCTGCAGAGTAGCGCTGAAGAAACATTTTCTAATATGAGACAGGCACTAATCATTGGCTCTTTAGCAAACGTGGTAGCCGAAAGAGTATTCAGCTATGAAATTAATAATCGACCAGTGCTGTAATGTGAATTTAATCAAATATTCCAATAATCGGTGCATCTCCACTTCAGTCAGGTTTCTGAGCTAGCCAGCCATACTTGCTTCATCAGCCCTAATCAACTAGCCTTCATCACAGAAATTTTGCTATTTCCTTTTTCAATCAAAACCTCAGAAGGCATTCTACACCTGCCAGCCTTTCTGCTGTGCTAATAATTGCCAATTTGCACATAGCTCTGGCTATATCACTCAATTTGGCCATGGCTGCTGCATGCATACACCATGATTCATCAGCAACCCCCTCCCCCCTCCCTGACAATTAGAGCCAATGTCACGACTAACTGGAGCACCCATTCTAGAGGCTCAGCAGACAATTACCAGTCTATTTTCCCATCTCACTCAGAAAAATATGAGAACATGTAACAATGGCATTCAGTGCCTCTGAAATGTTACCCTTGAGGGAATGAATATTTCAAATTATCAGAGCTTTACAACCACATTCAAATTTAAGCATTTGGAAGGATATGGGGCTCATTTAAATGATAATGAAGGAGATCCATTCAATTTACTAAAAAATGGCAAGTTCTTAAACTGACGGGTCAAGAAACAGCAAAAACCCTTTTAACCATTGTGCATGGCTCTATTTAGAGCTCTATAGCAGCATGAACATCAAAGGGATTAGTATGACAAATAAAAGAGAAGGCAGAAATGCTCCCTGCTTCCCCTGGGTCAAAACAACAAAATACAAATGTCACTTATCAGACTCTTAATATGCTGCTAAATTCCAATTATGCCACAGTAAAATAAATGATAAGAAAATCTCATTTTGGGAGCATACACTGTTGGTTTTGTGCACTGATATTGGGGCATGAAAACCATACAAAGCACCTAACAAAGCAATCACAGAGCCTAAACAGAGCCACCTTTCATTAGTTGAGAAAAGCCTGGTCCTCAAATAAAACTAACGGGAAAATAAATTAAGATTGCATTTCCCCTCTCCCCTCCAGACTACACTGCTGCATCTTTGCTTTCCTCTGCAGAAAAAACATTGCAACTTTAAACTGTCCCGAGGCAATTTAAGAAATATCTTCAGATTCCTCTTCTATTTGGCTAGCCATGGTTTTAGAAATAAACTTATCACAATGCCAGCAAACCCCTCAAATGCAATGTTACATAAACACGATAATTTCAAGGACCTTTTTGACAGCACAGGTAAAGACCAAACAATTACTAACATATAGCTTTGAAGTAATTCTAATCCTCTGCTACATTTATGGCAACATTTCCCAATTTACAGATAGCAAAGGAACAAAGGGATCAATATATTTAAGGAATAATCATTCAAGTATCAGGACCACGTATTTATTCGGCTTCTTTTTACATATTGGGATACTCTGTAGCATTTACAAGCTGATTTATACTCTGAATTTCTAATGATGCATTGCATATTGAAATGTTACATTTGTCCTCCAAAAGTTAAATGTCCTGCACATTCAGAAAAACAAACAAAAAAGGATATTCACTTGTTTGGTTGGAGGATTAACCCTTTGAGTACTGAAGGCCTTTTCAGCTTTCGAAATTCGTACATCTTTTGTACAAGATATCTGAAAATATTATAAAGTAGAATTAGAAGTATGAACAGACTGGGACAATATGTTATCTCACAGTATTCTAGAAATTATTCTGCAAATATTGAAATGTAGTCGTGGTTCACTTGGTGCAGGAGTGCAATGGCGTTCAGTGTTAACTGTTTTATAGGAATGACTACAATCACTTTTAGAAACATGCACAAAGTAGTCCTTTGTTATATTTAGCACAGATTATTTGGAAAGCTTTGAGAATCTGGATGGAAGCTTTATTAGAAATAATAAAATAAAATTCAATATGCAGCTTCTTGTACATGTTTTCCAACCTGTGAACATAAGCTGCCCTTAATTTATCTTTCTTTATATTTGGAATTTTGGAGGATATTCATTTGAAAGCTATATGTATCATAGTACTAAATCTAGCATATTTATCCTGGCAACATGATAAACTTACTTTATCAGTGGTAGTAATGTTAGATTTTGTAGAGTAATTGATAGGTTCCGGCTTTTGAAAATTAGTCTTCTTGAATCCCAACTGAACAGCAACAACATGAAAGCAACTATAAAAGTTTTGTTTTGAGGAAACAGACAGCATTTTGAAAATAGATTTCTGGTCTTGTTTGATACACATGCTAAACTGCATAGAGGTTGTGTTTTTGTGCAAATAGATAGTAATGCTTCTGTGAATATACTGGGACAGAATACTTTTCCCTTTGGGGAAGTGTTTGTAATGTAACTGACAAAAGCCAAACTCACTGAAAAGTATTTGTTGAAATCAGCTGCTGAAAAAAAAAGTTCAGCAACACACAATTTTTGTTGATAACGTTGATGGCTATTGTGAAAATATAAATCTTAAATAATGGACAACTTATATTATAGTTTTTGTTCACTTTTAGATCCTCTGCAAGTGGCTGCCAATAGAGAAAATGGAGAAAGAGAATTTACGATTCTTAGTTTTTAAGTATCCTTACAGTTTAAATAAACTATTGAGTAGGCTAACTTTCACAGATGCACTGCAAAGTATGAGGACGTGCAGTAGATTTACCTGGGAAATCTGAAGGAAGCAGCAAATATCAGGATTACTGATTACTTTTGTGGGTGGGAAGGGTGGAAAGGGGTGGCGTTTACCCCCCCCCCCCAAGCTTCTGTAACGATGCAGCTTCATGCTTCAGAAACTGTACAACTAAGAAATTCTCTACAGCAACAGCATCCAAAATTTGGAATGATTGATAAAACAGTTCTTTGATACATGTGTGACAATAAATATCTTTCTAAAAGAAAGGTAAAACAAGAGAGATACAGTTATACAACACATTTTAAAATCTTAGGACATCCCAAATCCAGTGAACTACTTTAAAGTGTAGACTGTTGTAACAAAGAAAATCTGTCTTATATATGGATCAACAAGAGAACACGAGACCTTATCCGCTTTTCTTCAAAACTTTTGAATTACTAATATCCATCTGAGCTAAGGTCACAGTTTTAAAGTAACGCCTAAGTTGATGCCTCCGTTTTCAGTTTACTTCACTTGCTTTCTGTCCTACTGCTAGAAAATCTTCAGTTTATTTCCCTACCATAAATATCATCTAAAATGTCTGCCTAGGTTAGATGATTTTATGGAGGGGAAATAAACTGAAGATCTTCTAGAAGTAAGACAGAAAGCAAGTGAAGTAAACTGAAAATGGAAACACAAGAGACTGCAGATACTAGAATCTGGAGCAACACACAAGATGCTGGAGGTACTCAGCAGGTCAGGCAGCATCAATGGAGAGAAATGGACAGCCGACATATCGGGTCGAGACCCTTCATCTAGACTGTCCATTTCTCTCTAGAGATGTTGCCTGACCCGCTGAGTTTCTCCAGCATTTTGTGTGTTACAGAAGTAAACTGATAACCTTCCTGCATGATGGGCAATAGAAAAAAAAGCAAGAAAATAACAATTGTTAAATCAATTAATCTAATTTGAGAAATATCATGAACTTTTACATCCGTTTTTAAAGTTGGATAAAGTGACAATCAAATATCATGACGTCACTGTTTTTAAGAAAAGTTGCTTCCAATTGATCCCAAATACTGTAAATGAGCAGCAAGAAAATGTATTTTTTATTACTTCTACCAAAGACTTTGTATAATTCTTTACTATCTTAAAGGCCTCTGCAATCAATCATAAACTTTCTACTCATTTATCTGCAATGTAGAAATGAGAATTATATTAAAAAAACCAAAAAGATGTGACGTTAGGAAAAATTTTCATAGAAAATGCTCCAAGGATTTGGTTAAAAGGCAGAATCATCAGCCACAAACATCGTCGAAGCAAACAGTGCAAGATATAATTATTCTACTCAATAACACATTTGATGCCCTTGAACTGTCACAGAACTTATATTGTACTATTTACAGAATTGAAGAGACCCTGAAAATTAGGGATAAGAACTCAAGCTCTTTAGATTGTTTTAAAGGATCAGATACTCCCCTTGTGTCCTTTAGCTGTGGTTAATATCTAAACAAAGCTGATTTGTTGTAAATATCATAGAGTACATCATTAAATAACAATGATCAGGATGCATTAGAGAGAAGGAAAAGCTCTGTACATTGATTACCTTAACATAGCTCCAAATTACTGAAGATGAACATGGATTTCTGTGAACTTAATTCGACTTGATTTTCTGCAGCGTGAATATTTTCAAGTTTTCTCTTGGCATAAGTAATTTTATTTACTTTGTCAAGAACTAGATAATTTACATACAACAATAGAATATATTTTTCTTATCAGATGTCTCTCAGAGCATTTGAATTTTATTATGGTGGTAATGTTCACATACATTTTGTTACAAGAAAGCAATGATTAGTAACTTGGTGTATTGATTCAAGCAACACTAAATAAAGCTATTTATCAGGTCAGGTGACGCTTCCTACAGATCGACAAGGAGTGGGCTAGGCACTGATCAAAGAGAAGAAAGCTGCAGGACAATTCATTATGCACATCATAACAGTTAAACAGCTGGATAAATTCCATGCAACTGCTGAATTAGTTATCTCAGCTCTGCAACTGTATTGGTTTAATCAGCTTCAGATTCCATGGCAAAATGTTAACTCTTGATTGTTGTATATAGGTCATTGCTGGAAAAATAGTGTGTGAATGTCAGGACAGTAGAGGATTTGGTTCTGTTGCAATGGCCACAAGAACAGAACAACTTGGTTGAAGTACAGAAATTACACACTTTTGAGAAAGTGTTTTCAAAAGAAGGGAGAAAACTGGCTGACAAAACAATGCAACAAGTTATATGCCTCACAGTATCATGCCTTCTCATCATTCTCTTAGTTTTCAGTCCCCCTGGTCTAAGAATGACTTGCTTCTACTCCAGCTCTGTGGGCCAAGAGGTTGGTGAGGCCAATGTGGGACCTGCAGACTCTGTTACAGCTGGGGCAAGAGATGCATACTGTTTGGGTAGTGGTATACTCCTTCAGTCATTTATACTATGCTTTTCTGTGCTCTGGATGATGAGGCATGAAGTTCCCAATATCATCCTGATTCCTACAAGTTGATGGGAAAGTTACATTAGACCTGACTTGGTGTAATTAAGGCTTCAATGCTAGGGATATTGGATGAGATCATTTATATTGGTTCACCCTATACTGCCAGTTCATTTGGAGGATTTTATGCAAGTAGCTTTGTTGGCATGACGCCAGTGCTCTGAGATATCTGCCATAGGTAGTCCACATCTCGAATGCATATATTGATCACTGCTGGCTTGCAGACCATGAACTTTTGAGCTAAAATTGAACTCTTGATCTTCCTCAGGCCAAAAGCTACACTGAAGTTAAGAATACACTACATCGTTGATGTCTGCCTTCATTGAGAGTTGGCTCTCAAGATATAGGAAGTGGTTCACATTTTTCAGTAGCCCATGGTGAACTTCATTTGAAAGGAGGAGGAAGTGCATCATTCACAGAGGCAGGTTGTAGAGTACTTTTGCTTTGAGGAAATGCAAGTCCTGTAAGCTTATGAAGTTATCATAAGTTTGTGGCAGGTCATATTTTTAATACATTGAAAATAAGCCTATTTATATGTCCTAGTTGTTCTATAGCAATCAACCAGCACACTATTACTGAAACAAGTTTAGTATTTAGGCTGCTAATGGATGAATACTTAAACAAAATCTTTAAAAAATTGTATTTGTTGCTTACACTTCAAACTGTCAATCGCTTTTGTCTCACTCTATACTAGGGATCAATCTCTGTATTAATTGACTAAATGCACATGTCACCTATTCATTGGTAACCTTTGCAGACAATTAATTGTTGTTGTGGAGGAGCTTCTGATTTGGGAAGATATTGAAAACATCTACAAACAAACATTTTGAGTGTTTCCTTAAGCCCTCAATAAGGTCAATATATTGCACAGTATACAATGTTCAGATCAAGGATATCCAAGCTTGAATTCCACATCTGTGCTGATTTGACTCACATGAACTGCACTAGTCATGCAAGCACTGCAATCAGCTTTGTGCAAGTCATTACCATCCAGTGGGTCTTGCTAGAGGCATACAAGTGTAGATTGGCTTTTCCTGTAATTGCCAACCTGTTGACTAATCTTCCAGTGCTCACTAACCAGATCTCTCATTTGAAACATAGGTGAGATGTTGGAGGGTACTGATGTCTCAAGCATTGCATTGGGAGAAGTCACTGCCTTCCAGAAGTAAGGTTCCATTAAAACAAAGTTAGAAAGGAGGAAAATATTTTGAGCCATGAAGGACAGAATATTTCCCCAATGGGTTTGGATAACCTGACATACATTTCTAAAGCACTGGATTTGCAAAACAGCAATAAATGATGAACATAAAACTGTTGAATTGAAACCTGCAATTTACACAGAACAAACAAATCCTTCAAATTTGTTCCAAATGATTAATATTTAGTACAGAGATTCTTCAAAGTTGAGTTTAATTTGCATGGTGCCCTTCATGTAGCAAAATATTTCGAGACCTTTCCAGAAAGGTTAGCAGGCAAACATTGATAGAGAGTTACTTATAATACTAGGCCAATTAATAACCACTTCAGTCAAAGAACATCTTGAAGAGGAAGAAAGATACACAGAAACAGGGAGAGGAAGATGAATTCCACAGGCTTGGGCCTTGGTAGCTGAAGGCATGGCTACTAATGATGGAATCATATACAAGTACCTTAGCTACCTCAACCACAAAATAGATTACAATATTGCTGCAACTGGCAGAGAAGTTCCTCCTTGCAAAATGTTGTCCCATACACTGCATATGCTTTACCTTGAAAAGTTTCTGTAGTCTTATGTCTGTCCTTGTTAAGAGTCCCAAAATAAAATTTACAGTACACTAGTTTATCAGCTATTAGGCATAACCATCTCAGGTAAATATGACTTTATTTTAAAACACAGATGAAAGTTATGAATCAGTAGCAGGGTGAACGATGCTTGTAATACCATCCACGTATATTACAAACCCAATGCCAAAGACAGAAAGTAGACAACATTTGGCAGGCTGTTTGGAATCTAACTGACAGTTCATTTTTGTTTGCCTAGTGACTGTGTTATCCTGATATGCCTGTTAAATATGAATTGATGCATTTTGATTGCTACTAGGACAAAAGTCCACTGAACAGAACAGAAATACTCAATTGCCTATGGCATGCTTGGAGTCTCCTTGCGTATCATTGTATGACAGATCGCAGGCTTGAAACACAAAGCAAATTACTGAAAAACAATTTCACAATTACAACTTAACATAAAATTTCCTATCTTCAAATGCCTGCAGGACTATTTCAAATTTTGTTCAGAACTCAAAATTATGGTGGTCAATTACACCTACACTAAAGGGAGAACATCTTTCCCAAGACAAAAATTCAAGCAGAGATGTCCAATCATTGCAATATTTTTCTGATAAAAGAGAGGGTTTCAAAGGAAATGCTTTCAAATTGTAGCCCAATTCAGATGCAAAGGACATATACCAAAGATCTAAGCTGCTTTATACTTTGTTAGTGTATACAGAAGTTTATATATATGCCCTGTTTCCATGTCTGTTTCTCAATGTTGGCTCTTATAGTGGTAATGTAAATGTAAACTAACTACATTTATTCAGCTGTCCAATACAATACTTTTTTTAATAAATTAGCTTTTTCACTGCCGGTGATGCCATTTGATCTGTGGGACCCACGCCATTAACTATAGCATAAACACACATACCTCTCTTTCAGTGATTGCAGTGACACTTCCTTCTGAAGCACCACTACCTTGGTGGCGATCAAAATTAGTCAAAATCAACATACTCTGAGACTTTTAAGTAGGATTTGTGCTGAAGGGCAGTCCCAAAACATTGCTATTCTAATCCACCTTGCTGGTAGGCAATCCACATGAAAGAGGGACTACTGAAGTGGCTTCCTGCTGTGCATCTTGAAAAGTATGGATACAGCTGCTTCCATGCCCAGATATGGCGACAATAAAAACTGAATCTAGTATGAGGTTCTGTCCTGGACAGTATTAGGCATCTGAAGGGTGGTTGTGATTGCTCTCATCCACATAAATGGTGGGTATTCCATAACTCTCCTTAGAAACTTGAGAGATCAAGAGGTAAGCCACTCATTGCTGTCTTTTCATTGACATTGTAGCAACAGTGATATTATAAGCTAGTCCTGGACAACATCTAGGTCAATAGTACATCCAAAGATGCCGCTGTTAAAATATTTGTTAAAGAAACAGTTAAAGTTGTGAG
>JARFYF010000046.1:36118643-36129006 GCA_030265395.1 Rhina ancylostomus
AACAGAAATGTACATTCAATCTAAACAAACAGCTATTAAGTCGAAGCATGATAACCCCTACTGTAAGGAACAAATAAGAGGAAGTCTTCCCTTTGGTCACAGAAATATGGTTGAGAGCAGATTTTCTGGTTAAGCCAGTTACCTTTGTGACAGCACACAGCTGCTCATCAAATTAATTACTGTGGTGTGTGCTGATTAACCCTGACATCAGTCCTATGAGACTAAAATGCAAAGTTCAAAGAAGGGCAACAATAAGTACAGTATTAGTTGAAATGTGTAGCTGACTGTAAGCCTTTAATATTAGTTACTAGAATAGAGGGCAATTTCGAGGGAGATTTAATGCTGTAACAGAAACATGAGTCTGGTTATGTTATCAAAAGTTAGGGAGCAGACCAGCTGAATCTTATTTACATATTGTTTGGGTGTGTGAACCATTGATGAGAGCATTGCCATTTCCAAATATTGGTTACTTTGATTTAAAAATTTTGATCCAAACTTGTTAATAGCTCTGTTAGTAAAGCCACTGTTTGACTCCCTACAAACCGAAAGGTTGAAGATTCCATTCCTGCACAATGTCTGACAAGATAGCAAGGAGGGAACTAAAATTTCTGCCATTGCTTGTAGACAGACAATGGGAAATCTCTTAAGTTTGAACATGCCACAAAGGAAGGAAATAGAAATAGTGGAAAAGATGCAGTGCAGATTTAAGGATTATATAAACAAAATTCTTTGAGACCTTATTAGAATATAGAAGAACATAGAAAAACCTACAGCACAATTCAGGCCCTTTGGCCCACAAAGCTATGCCGAACATGTCCCTACCCTAGAAATTACTAGGCTTATCCATGGCTCTCTATTTTTCTCAGCTCCATGTACTTATCCAACAGTCTCTTAAAAGACAATTCTTTGTTAATGTCTGTCTAGAATTGAAAGATTAAGGGCAATTTCACTGGGAGATCCAAATTATAGGAAGAAGCTTAAACTGGGTAGCTCATGAAACAAATGGTTAAAAATTCATGAGGTGTAAATGAATTGCTTCAGTGATGTCATATGGTCCCCTCCCAATAACTATTCAGTAATCCTTCTGGAAAGCATGAATATTCAAGTACCATGTTAATTTTGGTTGTGATGCTAGAAACTGATAAATTACTTAATATTCAGCACAGCGTTCATACCAGTAGCAACTAGAAGGAAGGACCAGAAGATCCACTTATGGCCTCTCATATCTACTCCACCATTCAATAAAATCATGGCTGCAATCATTGATTTCTGGATAGATCAAAAATGATGTCAGACTTGAATACTTTCAATGATTCATCCTCCACAACCCTCTGGACAGGGAATTCCAAACATGCCCAGCCCTTTGAGAGAAGAAATTCTTCCTCAACATCTTTCACAGGCAAGCTCTTATTTTGAATCTACACAAGAACACAAAAGAAAAAGGGGCATGAGTAGGCCACCAGGCCCTACAAGCCTGCTGTGCTATTTAATATTTTCATGGCTGAACTAAAGATCAACCATGAACTATTCTTTTTATTTTAGATTCCTCCACAGAGGGAAACATCTTCTCAACATTGTCCTAGTCAAATTTTTTCAGCATCTCATACATTTCAATAAGATAACCTCTCATTCTTCTGGATTTCAGAGAGTGCAAGCTCAATCAGCTCAACCTTCTCTTAGAAGTCATTCTCCTCGAGGAAGTCAACCTCTTCATACTACGAATTAACCTATGCAAGTACAACCCTCCTTAAATAAGATGATTTTTTTCCTCCATTGTTCCAGTTGTGGCCTCACCAATACGCTGTAACATGTAGCAAGACTTTCCTGCTTTTATATTTCATCTCCACCTAAAATAGCACAGCAGGCTTGAAGGGCCTGATGGCCTACTCCTGCCCCATTTTCTTTTGTAGATTCAAAATAAGAGCTTGCCCATAAAAGAATTTTGCATGTTTGGAATTCTCGGTCCAGAGGGGTGTGAAGGGGAATGGAGGGTGAATCATTGAAAATATTCAAAGCTGACATAATTTTTGCAATAAATGTTAACACACTATTTGCATTCCTAATTACCTGCTGTTCCTGCATTCTAATTATGTGCTTTATATTTGAGAACACCAAGATTCCCCTATACAGTAGAATTTAAACAATACCCTGTTTTCCTATTCTTCCTACCAGAGTGGATAACGTCACATATTTCACACATTATACTGTACCTGTCAAATTTTTACCCACTAATATCCTAGCTATATTGCTCTGGATTCTTTGCATCCTTGTAGTTTGCTTCTCCACCTCCATTTGTAATTACACCAATATGGCTACATTAAATTTAGTCTCTTCAAGTGAATCTTTTATAAAGATTTTAAGAGTTGAATCCCCAGTATTTATCCATGTGAGACAGCAACACTATCTGCTGCATCACCATGCTGCCCATTTCTTTATTTCCTATTAATTCTGCTGTGTCATCCTCCATGGGACCAATATTTACCATAGCCACAATCTTCATTTTAATATCCTTGCAGAAGTTCCCACTGTCTGCTTTCATATTTCTTGCTCCCTAATTTATTTTTTCCATATTATATTTATATTCATCCTTTGCTGATTTCTAATATTTTACAAATTTTCTTTGCAGCGTGTTATAACAAAACTTTCAATTTTATTCCTTCTTTAACTTCTTTGATTAGCTATGGCTAGATCATCCTCTTGTAATCTTTATTTCTAAATGAAATATATCTCGCATTAATTCATTAAGATCATGGCTGATCTTTTACTTCAGCGCCACTTTCCTGAACTTGCTGTACATCCCTTGTTTTAAAAATACCTCCAGTAATTTGTCACAATGCAGAATTGGCAAAACCTCAAAGTGATCCATTTACTGACAAGTTTAGGTGGAATTTAGCGTGGGAAGACCCAAGTTGGAGGGGGGGTTAAAAACCAAGACAATTTAAAATGATATCAAAGAAAATCGCCACTGTTATGCAAATGTTTTGAAATAATTGCTGAAACACTCCATGTGATTTATCGAATAACATTAGAATGCCAGTAATTTGTTAATCACCCAATTTCATATTGCAGAAGCAAGCTCAGGAATGTCTTTGGTAACAAGAGACTTAAGGCACTTAAAGTATTACTTTATGATGAAGATATTTTACTGGAGATTGTTTAAATTGTAAGGGTAATGAAAATAGTGGTATATTCATGGATATTGAAACTTGTCACACATACTGATATTAGAACATAGAACAATACAGGACAGGAACTGGCAATGAGTATAAGAACTGGGACATCATGTTGCATCTGTACAAGATGTTGGTGAGTCCACACTTGGAGGATTGTGTGCAGTTCTGGTCACTGAGCTATAGAGAAGATATCATTAAGCTGGAAAAGGTACAGAAAAGATTCACAGAGATATTACTGGGACTGGAGGGCTCAAGTTATAAGGAGAGTCTGGGTAGGTTGGAACTTTTTTCCCGGAGCATAGGAGGCTGAGGGCTGACCTGATAGAGGTATATAAAATCATAAGGGGCATAGGAGAATGGTCACAGTCTTTTTCCAGGGGTAGAGGGGTGCACTAGAGGGCACAGATTTAAGATGAAAGGGGAAAGATTTAAAGGGGACCTGAGGGGGTCCCTTTTTTTTATACACAGGGGATGGGGGTATATGTAATGAGCAGCCAGAGGAAGTGGTAGACGTAGATACAATTACAACATTTAAAAGACATTCAGACAGGTACATGGATAGGAAAGGTTTAGAGGGATTAGAGGTTTAGAGAGACACACGCAAATGGAACCAGCTCAGCCTAACAACTTGGTCAGCATGGACGAATTGGGCTGAAGGGCCTGTTTCCATGCTGTATAACTTTATGACTCTAATTGAGATGCACAATATTCTGAAAAAAGGATTAACAGGGTATACGGTTAGGAATTGTTTCCTCTGGCTGCAGAGTCTTAAACAATGGACCCTAGTCTCAGGACAAAGGATCTTATCATAAACGTAATGCTATTTTACTATGACTTATCATTCATTTTACAATTGTGATTCAGCCAGTCATCCTTGCACATTTGACTAAAGCCATATGTGAAATGAAAGCAAGAAGACAACGGTGCCTCAGAATTCTGGAAAATGGTGTGTGTTCCCAGAGGAAGGAATTACATTCTCAACCAAAGATAGAGCCACCCTAGGTAACCAATGGCAACTGATAGATGCTCATGTTTCAGTTATTTTAAGGTGAAATGGCAGCACATCTGACAAGCATCTAGCTTTGACTAAGTGTTTAGATGCAAAGTCAAAGAAGGAAAATCTGAGAATGTGAGGGGAAGGGGAAACAAATTTTAAAAAATCGAGCACTCACCTTCAGTGGCCCAGGATTCATGACAAAGTCTTCCCTAAATTATTGGAGACTTGAGCACAAATCAAGGAAGTTTCAGTATGCTAAAAGGAATGACTCAGGTCAAAGGAGGAAAGATGCTTGTGCTGATTCATTCACCAGAAATCATACCATAAAATAAAATCCAGGTTGAGAATTTGTACATCCCACTGGTAAAGTTCGTACATTTTCAAGCCACAAACTCACAGCCGCAAGGTAATTTTTGATTCACAAATTCAGCATTTGGGCATGATTTGGACAGGAAGCTCAGGTGGTGGTGAATCTAGCTTTCCCTACCCTAGAAGATCAGTCTTTGTAATTTTCTACCCTGGCAGCTCAATAATTGATCACTTTCAAAATAACAAAGATCAATAGATTTCTGGATATTAAAGGAATGAAGGGATAATGTGATTGGGAGAAAATGATGTTGAGTTAGATCAACCATGTCAATCCCAAAGGGTTTTAAAGTACTCTAAAACCTCAATTTAAATGCTTAAAATGGGATACTTCCTATCATTTTGCCAAACATCTAAATTGTTAACGTTAAAGATGATTAGCTGCAAGTCACATGTTTTGAGTAAGTTCCTAAACAAAGTTAAAGTTTCAACCAGTTGACAGTACACTGAAGTTTCAGAATATGATTTATAACTACACCCGCATCCTCTTTCGTTGGTAAATCTTCAGAATGCAAGAACCAAGAGCTAATATCAGAAAGTAGAACTATTTGTAAGTACATCATCTCTATTACAACTCTTATCAGCAAATGAGTTGTATGAGGAGCATGGTGTATTCACAAGTCAATTTTATAGCTCGCAACATCAATATACAAAGAAAGCAGAATATTTAAAGGGCAGAAGAACATGAGAATCTGAAGTCTGCTTAACTCCATTTCTATGTCCTCAAAAATAGTTATCAACTCAGGGATCAAATATTCTTAGCTGTGATTTGGTGTTAGCTTCCAATCAACCTAAAGAACAAAAATTAAAGTTTTCTCAATTATTCAAGATGTTAATCCTACAACAAACCAAAAATGAAAAAATGTTTACTGAAATATAAATAGCAAATGCTGGAAATACTCAGCAGCTCAGGTAGCATTTGTGAGGCTGAGAAACAGCATTAAAGCTTCAAGGTGACAATCTTTCATTGGAATTCAGAAAAGTTAGGTGTCAATTTGTATTTTGTTGCAGAGAAGGGGGAGGTGAGTAGAGAACAAAAATGTTGTGATGGGAGGAGACCAAGAGAAACTGAATGACAGATGCTGACTGAAAGAAGGCGGTGAGAAGGCTTGTTTATCTCAGCTGATCTTTTCTTTTAGATGGAAATATATACATTGCCACATTATAGTTAAATGGGATTTTTGACTTTAATTCTAACATTAATTTGGGTAGGAGAAAAAGATGTTACGGAGAAAAAGATGTTACTAAAAAAAAGTCTACAAATCTAACACAATACTAAGAACCACTCACCTGTGCTGTTCGTAACACATAAGATCCACATCAATCTTCCACCTGTGAGATTCATTTATAACTTCCAGAATCAACTTAAAATTTAGCACATCAAGACTTTATCAGGGCTAATTTGTCAATGGCTTTAGTACAGCAATAAAACAATGCAATAAAATCAGTAAACCATTCAGCTAGCAACACTGTTAAGTGGTGTCTCAAACAGATGAATGTAATTAAGCATCTATACTCCATTTTATAGCTGGCAAGCTTTGGATGCTGCCTTCTGGTTTATCTCTCAGCTATTTGCACAAGGCTGCTGCTGATTTAACAAAACTTCAACTGCATTAATTTCATGTGAAATACTTGGAACTTAACAAACCAATGATCTATTGAAACTTGAGATGATTCAGATAAAGAAATAATAGAAAAGTACTAAATCATTTTCCAAATATATTTATAAATTGAAGTTTTATATGGTTAAAGATTTGAATGCAAATCAGTTCAAGACCTGGAAAACTGAGGACTTTTATTCCTTTTTTTCCCCACAAAGATATATCCTGGGCCTCTGAAAACAAAAACATTTTACACTGGCAAACTAATCTTTTATCTTTGCTCCAAGAACTGATTTTATTATTATGGATTTGCTTAATGGAAGGCTGAAGCAAAAATCCTACACTATTCACTCCCAAAACAACTCTATATGACATAAAATGGGGTGTTTTGTCATTCAGAATCAATTTTCAGCCCCTCTTTTTGGGGGATGGAGCATAGAAGGTCATCAAACAAAACCAATAAAACAAAAATGCTTGATGTACTCAGCAGGTTAGGTTGCATCTGGAAGAATAGAAACAGAGCTGATGTTTCAGATCGAAGACCCTTCATCAGAACTAGGAAAGAGACAAAAGAAGCTCGTTAAGCTGCAGGTAGGGTGGAGGTGGGATGTTTCTATTGGCGTAAAAGCTGACGACCATGGCGATAAGTTGAAATCAAGATATTCTGGTCAATTAGTGAATAGGAACAGTTGGAGAGTGAGGAAATAGACAAAAGAACAGACAAAAGTATATAGGAGTTGCAAAATGCAGATCAGGAAGACATGCATTGGGCATCACTGTACCAGTGCAGGAGTTCACTGACCGAAAGGTTGGAATGGGCCACTTTAATTCTCCATCCCACTCTGACTTGTTGGTGTTTGGCCTCCTGCACAGCCACACTGAAGCCTAATGCAAACTTGAGTAGAAGCACCTCGTCTTCCAAGTAGGTATGTCACAGCCTTCTGTACATAATATTGAACCCGACACTTCAGTCAATTTGATTTCTCTGTCTTTATCTGAATCAGAAGTGAAATCAAGTGCCTGAAGTGTAAATTCAATATCAAGTTCAGAAGGTTGCTACATCACCCATCTGAGATTTGGATCAGCTTCTTCTTTATCACTGTTTTTTCCTTTTTTCCCTCTAGAAGTGGAGGACATACTCAGCCTGAACCACGGGCATGACTTCCTGCTCTGCATTTCGCAACTCCTACATTCCTTTGACTATGTTCATATTCGCTAACTGTTCCCATTCACTCGTTGGCCAGAAAGCCTTATTTACAGCTTGTCCCCATGGTCACCCCAGTTTTACCTCATCAGACATCCCTCCTCCCGCTCCCTTCCTGCAGTTTAACAGGCTTCATTTTGTCTCCTACCCAGTTCTTAACGAAGGACTTCAACCTGAAACATTAGCTCAGTTTTTGTTCCCACAGATGTGGCCTGATCTGCTGAGTATTTCCAGCATTTTTGGTGTAATTTTAGATTTCTGGCAACTGCATTTTGTTTTATTTTCACCAGTATAAAGAGTTGTAAACCAAAGGCTGTCAGAGAAATGTCTTTCCGTCCTATCCATTCAAGACCACAAAATAGTCAGCCAGTAATTCTTGATAAGAAATGATGGTAAATGCACCATATGCTCATTCCAGGTACCACAGACTTGTTCGGCAATACCTTGCTGTGGAAACACAGGAGAAATCATTGCAAGTGTCCTTCTGCTAGATCACAATATTTCCTATGACCACTCAAAGTGGAGTAGAAACATCTGTATGGTATTAAGGACCTCAAGGACATGCATCGGGAGCACAAAGAGGCCCTGAGTAAGCTGTCCTCACAACCTACCAGACTGCTTGCACTGTCAGCCACCACCTGTGGAAGAGTCCCACAATGGTCTCATTAACCCCTCATCCGTCAGCCAATCATCTCGGGCTCCTGTCTTACCACTCCCCCTCTCCTCTTCATACTAGCCATCTCCCTTCTCCGTCCTGATGCAGGGTTTTGACCCGAAACATCAACAATTTTGTTCCTCCACAGATGTTACTCAACCCGTTGAGTTCCTCAAGCCGACTGCTTGTTGTTCCAGATTCCAGCATATACAGTCTTGTGTCTCCACTTGACAAATTTTGCACCATGCTGATTGTGTAGGTGCACAAGGGAAATCATGTAACCAGTCTTTGTTCACTCTGGTGATGCCTTGCATTAAATCCAAAATGGGTAAAATGAGCCCAATGAGACCAGAAAGGGCATTGGTGATTCTTCCATTGCTAAGGATCGCCAGAAAGAGCAAAATTGCACAACTGTAAACATTCACGCCTGCAAAGGTTAGGGCTTGAGCCACTAAACTCAGATTTATTTTCTAAGGATTAATAAGGGTACAAAAAGGATCAAAAGGGCATGGAGCAAAAATTCAGCAAATACATCATCAGTTGTCATTGGTGGCCTGCACTTGTTACCATTGCAACTGCTACTTCATTCAGCAGAGATACCACGAAAACGTATGCAGCAGTTTAAAAAAACAATTTAAAAGGAGACCTACACATGGTGCAAAATGAAAGAAGTCTGAAGCCACCAGATTATAGCCAGAAAAAATGGCTTATCTGTAACACTGCACATAGCAGTCCAATGTTTCAATAAATCTCAGTGGGGAACAGACTAGACTGGTGGGAAGTCAAACTCTGGTGGAAATTTGACAGATAGTGGTCCCAAAGCAGGGTCCATAGGAGCTTACCAGAATAGCACAGGAACCAACATCACTGATCTGACCANNNCTGACCTGAAGGAGGATAATTACTGGCAATTATAGCAGCAGGTTGGACCATTATTAAGGCTGGAATGCTCTCAAGTGCTTAATTGGAAGATAAATTATTCATCAATCCTACAAAAGTCTTCCTATTCCTATTCCCTACTTCATAGCTCTTTGCCTACCAAAATTCTGCATTTCTCTAACTTAGCCAAATCTGATAAATGGTCATTTGGCTTAAACTATTCTATGTTTATCTTTCCATGGAGTCAGGCTGATCTGCTGCAAGCTCCCAGTACTTTGCTTCAATCGCACATAAAAAGCCAAAAGTTGCAATGTAATGTCTTTTTAAGATCAAAGACTAAAAATAAAATAAAATATACTACTTTTGTTCAGAATTGCAGCCATATGCCTTATTTGAAGTAAGTGAGTGCAATTGAAAGGTAAACATAGTTTAATCAACACCTACTATTTATAGAGCATCTTTAATGACATAAAAATAGCCCGAGGCGTCTCACAAGAGCATATATAAAGATTGATATTAAAGCACAAGAGCAGAAGACTGCCATTCAGAAGATTTGACGTAAACACTGAAAATGCTGAAATATTCAGATTAGACAACATCTGTAGAGAGATGACTCATATAATAAAGTTAGGATAGATCTTTTTTTATTCATTCGTTTATCAGGATCTGGGCATTCCTAATTGCTCTCAAGAAGATAGTGGCGAGACACCTTCTTGAACTACTGCAGTTGTTCTGGTGAAGGTAGCCCCACAGTGCTCATGGGTAGGGAGTTCCATGATTTACACCCAGCAACAATAAAGGACTGGTGACTTGGAGGAAGTCTCGCAGATGATAACATTCTCTTCCACCTGCCATCCTCATGTTGGTAGTAGTCAGGGGCTTAGGAGGTGCTGTCAGAGTAGCCCGGAATAAGTAACAGAAGTATACTTTGTAGGTAGTACATACTGCAGCCACTGTATTCTAGTGGTGGAGAGACAAATGTTTTGATTGACAAATGTGGTGCCAATCAAGTGGGCTGCTCTGTCCTGGCTTATATCAAGCTTCTTAGAGTCGTTGGAATTGCATCTGCTAGGCAAGTGGAAACATTCTATCATGGCATTATAGCAAGTGGAAAGGTTTAGGGATATCAAAAGGTGAGTCATTCACTGCAGGATACCCAGATTCCAACTTGTTTTTGAAACTACACAGTATTTATATGGCTGGTCCAATCGAGTTGCTGGTCAATGGGTGCTCCACCCATCCACCTTCCCCCCACAAGGATGTTGATAGTGGGGGAACCATCAATTATAATGCAACTGAACACCAAGAGTAGGTGATTAGATTCTCTTGTTCTGGTCAGTGTCTGGTTCTAATGCAAAGCAAAAGTTACCTGCCACATATTAACCCATGTATGAATGTTAAATAGATCTTGCTGCAGGCTTATTTGCTGAGGATTTGTGAATGAAACAGAACATAATTCAATTATTAGCAATCCACATCTAATCTTAT
>JARFYF010000046.1:36436387-36450398 GCA_030265395.1 Rhina ancylostomus
ATATTTAAACTTGGTATATGACCTGCAATGCTCCAGTGTATCCATCTGAAAACTATGGCTTAGAAACCTCTGAGTTTTGAAGAATCAGTTGTTTGGCAGTTGTGTAATCAGGCCTGGACAATAGAAATTGTGAATTCAAATTCTGTCCAGCCAGTTGGAGAACATTAAATGAATTATAAAAATCTGGAAATAAAAGGCAATGTTAAAAAATGAAGAGGTCAAATTGTTGCAAATCCCAACATGTTGATTCATATCCTTTGGAAAGGGCAACCCGCTGACTTTTTAGTTCATGTGACTAGTTCTGCACTGATTTAATTCACTCTTAGATGTCTACCAAGCCACTTGATTGTGGGAATGGGGGATGGGCAATAAAAGCCATTGTCCTGAGCTTCACATTCCAAGAATTAATAAGTACATACAAGAGTAGATAAAGATGGACAAAAAGAAATCTAATGTTTGTTTAGCCCGTCCCACATACTAAGATGGCTTATACTCCCTATCCAACTTAAAATTCTGCAAAAATATCCTGGAAAAGTCTGCTCCAATCCCTACTGTGAATTGGAGACCACATTGTCTCTAATTTATGTTATCTTCCTCTTGTAAAGATGATCTCTCCCAATCAGAAATGTCCAGCTTTCATTTGAGTACAGCAAAACTGCAGCACTGCAATTCCAGATCTGTAAAACACCTACAATTCTATCCAGGACCCTGAGTGTGAAAGGTCAGTTGTGTGTATCAGTGAAATCTTGCTGCAATGGTGACAATGGAAACTGGAGTATTTGGGAGTGCATCAGCTTTCAGAGAATATGTTTCCAAGTTAAATAAACAGCAAAATAACTCTCATATCCCATGACATTTAACTCCATTGCTTTCCCCATCGTGTATCCATTGCAACTTGTTGCATTTCAAAACTATCAACAGCAGTGAAACTTTACATTATGCCAAAAAGCAGATATATGGCTCAAAGCATTGTCTCTAAAATTGAGTTGTAAAATATTAAGAACTATTGGTTTAATCAGTCTCCTTATTGTACAGACTGTACTATGATTTATGAAAGCACATCCAGTAAAACCACAGTCAACCATGCAAGATTAAATTACAGTGAGTAGGGAATGGATGTTAAAAAAACAAACCAAATAATAACAAATGTAATATTAATGTTTAGAGGTTATTTTATAAATCATAACACTTGATGAAACAAGCCAATTACAATTTCAGTTGCATCCCAGTAGTGCTAATTCACTTCTATTAGAATAGATGTTTAACCCAGTGCCATGGTAGATCAGACAACTAAAGGGAGTATGTATCTGTGCAATATTGCATTATTTTATCCTGTTCATGGAAAGCAGTAAAAGAAAAAATAACAACTTCTATAATAATCTTTATTAAAAAGGATATTTAAAGATAACTGTATACTCATCTTATGCAAAATTAAGAAAACTGGACATTAAAATGACAATCAAATCAATTGCACTGGAATTGACCTACTGTAAATTTCAACCTACATTATAGCCTGTTTCTTTTGAAATGGTAGGTAACCTTAACTGGAAGTCACTCATGTAAACATCCGAGTAATGGCACTACAATCTTTTGGGAAAATGCAATTATTATTGCAATGGAAATCAATTTTTAGATCAATTCAAAAGTTGTAGTTGAGAAAATGCAAGACTGAATTTGGCAATAGTTTTTTTGTGGCTGTGAAGGGTTGTGGGGAGAGCAATAATAAAAATAAACCTGAACTCAGCTCACAATTTGAACTGTTTTTTGCAACAATTGTGTCTGAGAGTAGAATGAAAAAGATGTATTTAATTTTGCGCACAAAGGTCAAATTTAGTGCTTTAAAATCAAAATCCAGTTTTGAAAATAAACCATCAAAACTAAGTAATGTGGGGAAAGTTCTCATGGGGCAGGGGACTGTGTTATGTCAGTCTTGCACAAATCATTTCAGAAAAGATATTTCTCCTTCTTCTTAGGCAGTTCCTTGGGATTTAGGATAAATTGCTTCCATTCCAGCTCTTTGAGCTCTGAAGTTAATGTGGAAACTGTAGGCTCTGCCACAAATGAGGCAGAAAATGCTTGGTTGGGTGGGCAGGTGTGTACTTTGGTAGCTGATGTGCTCCTTCTGCCATTTACACTGGTATTCTGTACGTTCCTGACACGTAGACACAAGGTTCCCAGTGCCACTTTCATTTTGAGTGGTCATGGGCCAGGAATTTCCACATGTTGGTGGGATATTTAATTATTTCAAGAAAGTTTTGAGAACATCCTTGAATATTTTTCACAAGCCATCTGGTAACCTTTTTCCATGGCAGAAAAGGGTATCCATTTCAGGATTTTGGTATCAGGCAAGCAGACATGTGGCCTGTACAACAGAGCTGACTAAATGTAATTGGGAAGTTAATACTGGCTATGTTGGTTTGGGAGAGGACTCCGACACTGGCTGGAAAACAAAATAAAACTGCAGATGCTGGAATCTGAAACAAAAATAGATATTGGTATTGGTATCAGTTTATATTGGAAGAACTCATCATTTCAAGCTGGGGGCTTCTGTCCTCCTTCCAATCCCCCTCCCCAGTTCTGGGGAAGGGTCACTGATCCAAAACATTGACTGGTTTCCCTTTCCACAGTTGAATTCTTGACTGGCTAAGTTTTTCCAGCATTTCTGTTTTTGCATTATCATTGGCTCCATTATTCTGCCATTGGATTTGGAGGATTTTGAAGAGACAGCAATGGTGCCAGTGCCTTGAGATGCTTGCTGTAGGTTAGTCTATCTCTCAGAAACATACAAACCTCTCTGCTGCCTTCTAGACAATTGGTTTTGTGCCAGATTTGAAATCTTGATCTTCCAGTTCTCTTTTCCCTACACACCCAAAGGCTGTACTGGCACACCAAAGGTGATTGTGAATATTATCACCACTCTGGAAGGTATGGCAAATGATCTTATTGTCAGGGGTGGAATTGCACTGGGGGGGGTGGAACAGGGACAGACTGGTGGTGGACATTTGTTTGTGAATGTTAAATCTAAGGCTCATTCTCTTAGATGCTTCAGTGAATTAATCTTGGACCTCTGGGTCCAAACAAGCACAACAAAAGTGTTTTCTACATTCTACAGTTCAGTGACTGAACTTGGGGTGGACTTGGTTATGGAGTGGAGGCACAACAAGTTGAACAGTTTTGCATTTGTCCTGTAAATCAGTTCCAATCCAGCAGAAAGTTAAGAAAGACTGAGACTGGTGCCAGGGTGATGATAGCTTTATTTGACCCTAGTGTGCACTGAGATTGGGTCTGTTGTGAATCCATTGGTTAACGTCACAGCATGCACACCATCATGAAGCAGATGTAAGATGAAGACAGATTTCTTCAGGCAAACAAATCTGATAAATATTCCACTGTTCCTCTTGTTTGACCGTCAAAAGCTTTTGTGCCACTAGATGGACAGAATCCATACTGTAATTTGGGGTGTTCCTTTTTGACACTGGCAGAAGGCACCTGAAGGTGACTGGTGATGATGTTCTCTGTGACAGGCAGCAGGGAGACTCCTCTGTGGCTCCCACAAAACAGGATTTGTTTGTTTTATTGAACGTGGTCACGGTTACTAAAGGAAACACAAGCAATGGAAAAGGTACAAGATAAATTTAGGATGATATCAATGAAAGATTGATTTTTAAAAATTGTGCTTAAACAATGGTTTCAAGGTTAAGGGATGGCCCAATTGTGAAAGAGTATGACTAGGTAAGTTGTTAATTTTTCTTTCACCCTCTATATCCTTTGCTGATAGCATACCCTGCTTGTCAATGGGATGGTAACAAATTTAAAATAAATCACCAAAAGTATTAAAGTGGAGAATATAAACAAAATTATTTGGGAGTGGTAGCAACATATAATTTTTTACCATGAATCATTGCCAGAGCAAAAGCTTATTTTTAAAAAGGATCTAGTCCCTCTTATTAAACACCACTGTCCAAAAGAGAAAGGAACAAGTTCTGCTTACAGAAGAAATAACTTCTGGACAAGTTCATAATTCTACAAGTGAGTATTGATACAATGATAATCATGCAGATAATATCCAGTGCTGTATCATCACATTTTTAAGATCTGATTCAGATTATTTCTACATGGTAATTAAAAGATTTGTAAGTTTCAGAAGTGAATGCATTAAGTTTCCTTTTAGGAGTGCAATATAATTAATGATCCAAAATATATTGCTGTACTGAGAGTTAGGGCTACTTTGTCAGATTTTAATGTTTTCTCAGAAACAGGTAAACAAAATAAATCCAGGGAAATATGCCTTACGTAATGCATGCAAGTCATTTTGTATCAAAATTAACCCTAACAACACTTAGATTCTTTTAGGATTTTTTTCAATAGTTGTACATATCAGTAGAACTACACCTGTGCAATATGAGTTCTTTTAAATTCAGATTCGGGAGCTCCATTTATTTATGAAAAATCTTCTTCTCTCTTGCTTTTCCAACAAAAAGTAACATTCATTTCCACAGTTCACATCTTTTTACTTTCAGCCTACTTACTACATATCATTCTAGAAAATCTCTTTTCACTCTTCACATCCTTCTTAAAGAATGGTGACAAGAAAAGTGGCCTAACCAGATTCAACATAATCTCCCTACCTTTGTATTTAACACTTTACTATCTACTCCCTCAACATTTCCTTGAAACTATGATCCTTAACGTGATTTGGCTTCTATGTGACCTAAGGTTCTTCACTGCCCCCTCAAACACCAGAAAATTATTCAGATGAGTGGCATCTAGGACAATAGATGCCAATCTTGTCAAAATTTTAAAACATGCTGCATTGTCATTAATGAACTTCACCTCATCCACATTTTCCCACCTACCAGCCACAGTAAGATCATGAGCTGAATATTTTTCCACCCACTTAGTTCACTGGCACTGAGGCCAATTTCAAAAAAAAATTAACACAAGCACATTTCGCTAACATCTTTACATATTGGAAAGAACTGTCAAAGCTGCTCACATTGAAGAAAAAAGCTGTGACAGAAAAGGATAAAGTAGAATGGTTGATATACGTAGGGTGTATAATATGGTCAAAGAGATAGGTTGAAGTAGTTTCTGAAACCAGGGAGAAGGTGAGAAGGTCAGACAAGTAGTCACTGTATGATTGGTCATCAATAGTGGTGCTATGCACCAGAAAAATCTCATTTAGAAATTTCTCACTTGACAGATTACTGAAGTAAATCTGGACAAAGTTATGAACCATTTAAGTAAGGAAAAAAATTGATGAGAGCTAACCAAAGCTGAAAAGAATAAATGTCATTGGAATGTGGGATCTTACCAAAGACCCACTTGTTTGGTACGCCATTTCCTTTCTGTATTGAACCAGGAGGGGGAGGAGAGAGTTAACAAAATACCATAACCTTGAAAGAATATGTTTATTGTTGCATCAGATTTCTAGGAGCTAACATAATCATTGGTTTGAAAAGACCTGCATGACTTATAAATACTTAAGCATTATCTAAATAATCAGGATATTTTAATAACCATTTTTTATTAAATAATAGCTGCCTAATTAACTATCAGCTGTGATCTGGGACTCTTTCCTTAGAAAGTTGGTATAAGGCTGAGATCAACTGAACATGTCAAAGCTGAATTTGATAGATCTTTATTAGGTAAAAGATTTTCCTCAAATAGAGCTTTTTAATAATATTGGGATGTCCAAATGCAATGTACAGACACCGAAGTACTTTTGAAATGTAGTTAATGTTATAAAATGTAGGAAGTGCAACAATTAATTCACTCACTGCAGGTTGCATGAAAAGCAATGAAATTCTGGCCAGACACTCATTAGCACACCACCCTCTCATTTGCAGACCTTGTTTTTTTGATCTGGATTCATCCTGAAGTAAACAGAGCAAAGTGATCCCTTGTCATAACTGGTAATGTGAAAAAAGACCGTCTTGTCTCAATTTTGGCACAAGCTCACAGCAGAAGTTTGGCATGGATCAGCATTTTCACTCAGAAGCCATGAGGATGTCTGGGGCAGGAAGCAGAGAGAAAGAAAAAAATCACGTTGTTACAGTGGTAGCAGGAACTTTAAACAAAGCCAAGTTTCTGTTAAACATATGCTCTTGTGCTACAACAGTATCAGTTTATATTGGAAAAATTTCAAGTGTTCAATAAAATATTACAATACAAGAAGGATATGTATTGTATTGAGATGTTATCAGGACAAAGCATAGGGTTGGAACCATTATTTCTAGTATTCAAAATTGAATTAAGCACAGTAAAAACCACTTCATTCTTTTAACATCAAATTCTGTTGAACGACAACTACCTGTAAAATTGAAAGAATGGGAAACAGATGAAATAAGACAATTTGAGAAGCAGAAATTAATTGAAAAACAGCATTCACATCACTTAGATTAATTTTAACAGACTTAGATTAAATTTTAACACAATGTTTTAATAAAAGCAAAAAGTTATGGAAATATTCAGCAGGTCAGGCAGCATCCAAGGAGAGAGAAACAGAATTAATGTTTCAGGTCAATGACTTTTGACCAGAACCCAGAGAAAAGTGGAAAAACAAGTGTCTTTTTACCTACAAAGAGGGGGAGGGGTGAGAAAATATTGGGAATGTCTCTGATAAGATGGTGACCAAAGGTGACCAGACAGTACTACGTTTGTCTGGCCATTTAGTTACTAGATAAATGAGGACGGTTAGAGAGAGAGAGAGAGAAATGAAAGAATGCTGGAACTGTGAGATACAGATAACAGTAGTTGGCGGAGTTCTGAAACAAAAGAGATTGCTTCATCTGTGGAGAGAAAAAAACTGAGTTAATGTTACAGGTTGATGACCTTATATAAGAACAGCTAGTTCTGACACAAATAGAAAAGACCGGTTATCTGAAATTGTTGAATTCAGTTTTGAGTTCTATGGATTGCACAGTGTCCAGAAGGTGAGGAGCTATTCCTTCAGTTTACATTGACCAAACTTACATTGCCCATATTGAGTGCCTTATATGCAGAGATTTTCTTATAGTACAATACTAGAAAAGCATAGCGATGAATATAAGAAAGCAGAGTGGGTAAAAAAACAGTTTCAAAAATACAGACAGGAAATTAAAATCTTCACATGATAACCATCTGCATATTAGAACCTTATTCAATAATATAATGACTTCACCACAAACCACAGTTTGTCATAAAATAGCAATTAGTGGGAGGGAACAATCTTAGGGAGATTTAAATAATTCTCCTCTTACAAAAAATAAGTTCCCATATATAACATATAAATTGAAGTAAGGTTTCCTTCCTTTATAATACAGTCACAAATGATTATTAAATACAATAGTTTAATTTTGGATGCTATGCTATATAAGCATTTTCAATAGCATTCTGACAACAATGAAGATTTGATATCCCAGTCACTACTTTGTTCAGTTTCCTAATTCTGTGGCAAATAATTAAAATCTTCAATTTTGAGATTTGCAAAAGATTTGAATCCAAAACTTTGAGTCACTGATTAATGTCTCAAGGGCACACTCAACCATTTGAGTCTTTGAATAGTATTGAATGTCTCAAGTGTATAGATGACAATTCTTAAATCAAATTGAGGTATCACTGAGACAATCCCTGCGCATTTAACTTTTAAATTGAGTTCTTGTCATCACTTTGCTTACCTGCATCCTGTTGCTTCATGATGCAGTTATTCTCTCTTCCTTCCCTGGTGTCAGGAATGACAGAATTCCCAAAGTAGGAATTTTACTGCAATACAGAGCCTTTGCAGTACAAAACAAAATCAGTTCACTTTCCTAAGGTCAGGTCATCCTGTCAAAACTGCTAATCTGAAAATCAGGAAACTTTAAAATCTGTAAAATAAGAAAATAAGTTTACAATAACACTCTTAGCATGTGGAATATGCAATATGAACTTCATCCCTAACAAAAGCAATTTTGTTTTAAAATGGCTAATCAGATTTTCCATTTATTTGTGAAAAACTAAAGATAAAACCAAATAAAGTTACAGGAACTAGCAACTTCGGTGGAATATTGATTTACCTAGCTAAGTACCACAACCAGTTGGTTACATCTGGTGAAGAGGCAGATGAGTCTAGAGTTAACAGCACAGGCAGGCCATTCAGCCCAATGTTCAACATCTAAATTTTGATCCACACTAACCTCCACCTGCCTGACTTTATCATGTTGTTCTATTCTTTTCTCCCCCTTATCTTAAACTCATAAATGTAACTTCAACATTCTTATCACTCTGTAGATAAAAGACATTACTTTTCATGAAGATATTTGCAGGAGTCTTTTTCATCTAATAAATGTAAACTCAACATGAAGCCCATCTGATTATACTCTCCATACAGCACTGGACTATATTCCTCATCAACAGATTTTGATGTGTTTAAAAATGAAACAACTGTCTGTTTAATATATTATTCACTCATTTAATGTTATAGCAGCAGCCAGTCTATAGGGAGTATGACCAGATTTTCCCTATAAATCATATCATGGTTAATTAAGCAATAATGCAAGGATGTCAATTTTGTATTGGACAACTAAAGGTAAGGATGATTAAAAGAAAGTTTGCATTGGAGCAGAGAAGTCAAAAAGGAGATTGAATAAAGCTCTCTTAGAATTGCTCTCACTTTGGCTTTGTTGATAGTTCTCTCATCTGAGATGAAGATTGTGTGTTCAAGACCCACTCCAGAGACTTGAACATAAAAATCAAGGCTAACTCTTCAGTGCATTACTGACGGAGTGCTGAGTGCTGTGGCTCTTTAATATTAAATATTCAGATGAGATGTTAAACTCACGCTCTCAGATGGACCTAATAGACCCAGGCAATACCTTGAAGAAGAATAGAAGAGTTATCCTGATGCCTTGGCAATTATTTATCAAGGCTCAGCATTAATAAAAACGTGATTATTTATTTAAAACCTGGTCATTATCATGTTGCTGTTTGATTACCACATTGCTTTCTGTGGGAGCTTGCTGTGCATGACCCCGCATGCTTTTCTTTAATCCAGTTTGAATGGTTGTCTACCAACACCAAGATGTTGTCTACAGCATTCCTGCAGTAGTTTATGCACACTTGTTGGAGTGTCCTTGTGGAGCATTTCCACATTTGGAGTGGTGCTCTGGGTGGCATTAATTTGTAGTTTAACTTTTCACACTGAGGCAATATGCCCTTTCTTTTACCCACTGAAGTGCTTCAGTCTTGCCTTTAGCATTACACTCTCTCATGACTCTCAGATCTGATTTCAGAGTTACTGCCTTTGCTATTGCCATTTGCTTCTACACTGCATTAACACCAACATTATGCAACAGCTGAAATTCTGTCGTATTATTAGAAGCCATCGACGTAACTATTTTTCATGCACATTCAAATTTTAAATATTGTGCATTCAATAATTTGATAAAATTTGCTCATCTATTAAACTGCACATGAAATTATCCAACAGCACTCGGTTCAGGAAGGCACCAAAATTACAATGGCTTCACATATCTGCATCATCACTAATGCTCTTGCCTGAATTTGTAACTTTCTTTGATTTCCTGGATTAAAGCAATTCTGCAGTCTCTCCATACCTTCACCAAATGAAACATCTTTTGTTTGGATGGTGCCAGAAGGACCGTTAAAGTTACACGTGTATCTAAGTCATCTCCATGAATAAGACAGCTTTCTCATATGGCATTGTTTAGAGAAGACAACATTTTGCCCTTAATTTCAACAGAGTCATAGATAGAGTCATGGAAGAGGTAGAGCACTGAAACAAGCCCTTTGACCCCCACAGAGTCCAACAAACCAGCAAGCACCCATTTTTTCCACAAATCATACCCTAACCCATTGTATTCTCCTCATATTACCATAGCTCCCCCCCCCCCATAAAATTCTACTCACCTACACATGAAGGGAAATTTGCAGTGGCCAGTTAACCTACTGACCTGCATTTTTTGGATGTGGGAGGAAGCTGGAGTATCCAGGGGAACCTACATGGTCACAAGGAGAATGTGAAAATTCCACACGCACAGCACTGGATGCTAGGATTGAACCTGGATCACTGCTGCCGGGAGGCAGCTGATCTACCACCTGTGCTGCCTGAATTGTTTGCAATATAAAGCAGAGCCTTTGATTCTACTTAATAACAAGAACTCAAGCAATTTATTATAAATACCAAGGGTCTTCATAGAGCTGTATTAAGTTTGAGCTGTCATCTAGTGCCCAATCTTGCTTTAACTATTATAAGGTTTATTCTCATTGATCTGCATTTTGACCCTTTATTTCTCCTGTGCTTGAGTCCAAATTTGAGTCCCACAGCTTCAATCTAATCATTGAGTTACTTTGACTAACCATGAGGCTTCAGCCTCACACAACACCACAAGAAAATGTCACTTGATACACTTGACAGCTTTCTTACTTTGGGCAGCTTCAAATCTTCTCTATACTCTAATCTTTCTTCATTACCAGTGAAAAATGTATACTCCATAATTCATAGTGAAGTAGCATACAAAGTGTGCAGAATAATGTGCTGGAAACATAGAAAGCACTAAAATGTCCATCTGGTTTACTCAAAGTTCTTTTCACACTGCATTGTGTGCACATGTGATCAAAATGTCATGCAGATACTACAACAGAACTGCCTTGTAATTTGATATTTAAATACCAGCATTTTTCTCTGACAGATAGTGAATTAGAAATGGAAAAATTGACTGAACTTTCCCCTCCCTACTCAAGAACCACTGAAGCAACCACTTATGTTATGCAAATAATGCATTACTGCTACTGCACCATTACTGTTACTGCTGGTTTACCAGAACTTAGTGCACTTTACTGGGACACTCATGCAAACAAGACTATTTTCCATTCAAAGCCACTGAATATACTGTAATTCTGAACATTTTTGTAATTCATCCCTGGACTTTACAGAAAATCACTTGAGGAGCAGTTACAGTAATAATTTGAAAATCAACATCCTTACTGGACTCAACATCAAAGGCCTTTCTCTTTGAATGTGTCAGTTTCATTACTTGCATAAGTAAAAATGAAGATCAAGATGTTTTCATCAGTTGATCATCAAAAATATTTACCTTGGTGAGTAAACATTTGTTCTGCTCCACAAACACGCTCACCAATATTTCTGCTGCAACTGGCTAGTTTTTAAATAAAC
This sequence comes from Rhina ancylostomus, assembly GCA_030265395.1. Lineage (NCBI taxonomy): Eukaryota > Metazoa > Chordata > Chondrichthyes > Rhinopristiformes > Rhinidae > Rhina > Rhina ancylostomus. The sequence continues at coordinate 36,447,543 of JARFYF010000046.1, forward strand.
CATCCTACACTTTACAAGTGGAAACAATTTTTCTGCACAAGGATTCAGCTTGTATTTATAAGCATTAAGTGGGATTTGAATTTAAACACAACATATAATGTTACATGTGGCTTAGTTCAAGTCTGTTGAACCAAAGCAGGAGGGTTGAAGCTGAAAATACAGTTACATGATACTTTGTTTATGTTTACCATAACTCAATACAACCTCCATAAAGTTGTAAATGAGATTTGACACACCATTATAACATTTTCCCTTTCAAGCAAGACACCAAAATGCGAGTACAATTAAAATCTGATAACCTGGCACCCCTGAGACATAAGTGGAGCTGGACTAGCAGTTTTTCTAGACTATTGGATGTTACTCCTATTAATACCAAAGCAAGCTTTTATTTTACCTATTTTGCATGATATACCGTTGAAAGAGTTATAGAGCTATACAGCATGGAAACAGGCTCTTTGGCTCAACTGGTCCATGCCGACCAAGATGCCCATCTAAGCTAGTCCCATTTGCCTGTGTTTGGCCCATATCTCTCTAAACCTTTCCAATCCATGTACCTGTCCAACTGTCTTTTAGAAGTTGTTATTGTACCTGCCTCAACCACTTCCTCTGGCAGCTCGTTCCACATATTTACCACCATCTAGATAAAAGGTTGACCCTCAAGTTCCTATTAAATCCCTCCCCTCTCACAAACCTAGTATAATAAATTTTTGCAGTGAGCTTAAGTAGAATGGAAAATATACAAGCAGTCTAGACCTGAGTCTGACCACAACCTGTCACCTTCCTGATCCTTGATATTCCAGGTCCAAGCCCTGACTCCAGTCGCACACTCAGCCCACAGTCCAGGCCCAAGCCACATACCCCACTCACACTCTAGACCCCTGGCTCACACCCCGGACTAAAGAGTGAGTGAGATGCCAAACGATCAGGATTTCTGAACAATTGGATGCTAAATGTTCAGTGTTTTGCTGTAGCTGCTGGAAGGGACAAGAAAAAGGAATTCGTATCAACTGCAGCAAAGAATTCCATTCGGAAGAACTAAGCAAGTTCATATAAAATTATTCAGTATCTGTGGCTTGTGCTTTTAATAACTTCTTTTCAGGCAGCAGCCACTAGAATTTTGATTTGATTGAAATACCTTACGATGACATAACAGATCTCAGTGGCTCAATTGGTTGAGAGTAGTTGAGCAGTACCCAGTCGGAACCTCCCCAGAATCAGTCCATTGAATGTAGCCTATTCACCTGGGCAATTGGCCTCAGTACCACTGGGTTATGGAAGGGAGGTGTTGGTTTCAGTCCCTTATGTCTAACCATGACATTGGCTGGAAGTACATGCAGGTGGAAGTGGCTGTAGATAATACTGCAGAGTGATAATTCCAGCTCCCTCCCTGCATCACCTAATTGAAGTAATTGAGTGTACTGAGTACACTCAGGTGGGGTTGCAATGGCTGTTGGGCATGCTAGCACATGAAGTTAATGTCTTCCTAAAAGGATAGTTGGGATAAACATCCAGCAGGTTAAAACATAGTTGTATTGTTTAATGATCATATTTAAAACCACTCGTGAACCAATTACATTTTGCAGATGCAAAATCAGTACATCCTGAACTCCCCACATGGTGCCCAGTATGATTCTTTCTTCTTTCCTCTGCCCTGCATTTTTCACTTCGCTGATCCCAGAGGTACATTTGGAATTTTTTTTATATTATGCATGACTCAAAGTACTTCTACCGCAAAGTTCACCAAGATCCCACTGATCTTTTGCAACTAGTTTCAAACCAATTGTTAAAATCACCGGCACTCACAAGGCCAGCTTCCGACTATGAAGCCAATACTCTGCGCTGCTGGGGTTAGCAAGTTTTAAGAGTCTTGCATTTGGATTGCACTGACTGCACATGATCCAACAGGGAAACCCAGTGTTTGAATTTAATCTTGGGCATGAATTAAGGGTAACCCCACAATTTAGTATACTTTCCTGTAGCTAAGCTAAATGGTTGCAAGAAGACTCTTTCTGCAGTATCACATTTAATTTGGAATTAAAATTCTTAATTAAGTATATGAAACAGTAGTTCCATCCCAACTCCTCCAGTCATCAGAGATATCTACCTCTTGATCATCCCAAATTTAGTTACTGTCATTGGCAGCTATATATTCTCCTGCCATGGCCCTAAGCTCTGGAATTCCCCATAAAAGCTCCCTGTTGCTAAGATGGTCCTTAAAACCTACCTTTTCACCCAAGCTTTGAATTATCTGTCCTAATATCTCCCTAAATGGCATAGCAATCATTTTTGTTTGATTTCAGCACTGTATATGAATGAGAATTCTTGTTGTTATAACATTATAAATTAAAATGGAAGAACCTGATGAATCACTAAGGGGAATGTTATAAGCCAGAAGCAAGGTCAGACATGTCTCATTCTCTCAAATATCTCTTATTGTTACCATCTGCCAGTTTACTGAAAAGTGGTGCATGTATTGTTAGGATGTTGAGGCATGGCTCTAACACCCCCACATTGTGGAACTGTAAAAAGAAGCACCATTTGTGCCTGTGCAGGGTAAATGAAATCTTACAGAGACCTTGTATCTGTGGTCCAATAGGAACATTCATCAGAAAAGAAATCCCACGAAAAGGAAGATACTGAATATGCATGCATCTTCATTAAGCATTTCTACTGGAGCAGTGCCCAACCAACAAATATGTGAGGGTTATGACAAAACAAGACAAGACATCTTTATTATTCATATTTACATCAAAACACAGAGTGAAATACACCTTTTGCATAGTGTGTTCTGGGGGCAGCCCGCAAGTGTCGCCACGCTTCCGGCACCAACATAGCACGCCCACAACTTCCTAACCC
>JARFYF010000046.1:37710930-37722785 GCA_030265395.1 Rhina ancylostomus
CATTCATTCACAGGTTCATCACTGAAACATTAAGTCAGAGCGGAAAAAAAAAGTAATTTGATTCTAAGGACAGCCAGGAAACTTCTGTAGGGATTCTTTTCTTAATTCCTAGGCTTGCTTCACAGAATTCATTGCACTTTGCTGTAATTGTTAAAAAATTGCTTTGTGGTTTAAAAATAACATATATTTATTATAAAGCCAAAATGAAAATGTTTGCTGAAACTGCCCACTGTAATATCAGCAGCAACTGGAATAAAAAAAAAATCAGCATTGATTTTAGGCCAATGATATCAAAGTTCAAATTACATAAAGACTAAAAAAATTATGAGAGCGGGATGTGGCTAGGAGCTTCGATCAAGTTTACTTAAATGTCCATTACCTACAATTTCCCTGAAAATGCTTTTATGCAGCAAGACAAAACCAGGAACTATATGGTTAATTAAAAATTCCTTTACATTAGTCACCAAACATTAGCCTTCAAATTCTCTAAACCATGTCCCACTAAGCTATACAAGTCTGGAGAACCAGTCAAATCCTCCCTATCAGTTAATAATTCTGCTACAGGTAACTTGTAGCATCTTGTTTTAAACCTGTACCTGGTAAGTTCACCACGGAAGGACAAGAAAAAAACATTAGTCCTCCTTTGTTTTAGTTCTTCACTACTGCTACACATTGGATGTCTGCAATAGATGGCATTAGACTTATATTAACTACCAATTTAATTTATTTTATTGTACTCTTATCTCAATTTAAGTATTGCACAAATTGCAACCAACTGCTTTTACTCTGCTCAGGAGACTTATTGCAACTGAGCAATCCTAATTAAGGAGATAAAATTAAATCCGATAAATCACCGATAAAATACCACAAACACCACAGGCAAAGACAAAAACTGAACTGTCTTAATTTTCATCACTCAGATGCTAAGCACTGTAATTACAAACATTGGTTAAATCTTACAATACAGAAAGTATCAATTGCACTACACAAGCACCAAGTAATGACCATCTTTCTTGACAATCAACTGCATTTCTTTTGCCAAATCCCCAACCAGCCATTATCCTGGGTGGTCATTTATCCTAGGGATCACCACATACCAGATAAAAATTATGGTCAAAAGTTTTGAGTATTCTGCAGTGAATAAATAATCTTCCAACTCCCATATCCCAACATCTACAAGGCACTGGTCAGAATCCTCTCCATTTGACGGACAAGTGCAACCCAAAAACACTCATCACCATCCAAAACAAAGCAACTCACTTGATTGAGATCCTGAAGACCCCACAACTGGTTTACTGTGAATTTAGTGCAGCACCATGCCAAGGTTTCCTCTAAAACACCACACAAACTTTGAGTCCTACCATCTAAAAGAACAAGGTCAACAAGATCTCAACCTGCAAGTTCACCTCTAACACACGATATCCTAACTTGGAAAATAACAAAGTTACTTCATAGACAATGGATCAAAACTGTGCAACACTCTCCCTTACAAAATGTAGGGATACTTAAAAGACAAGTATTGAAACAGTTCAGGATAACACATTACCACTTTCTCCCAAGCAACTTGGGTTGGGCATTAAATGCTGCCTTTTACAGAAGCAGAAACAGAACCCCCCCCCCCCCCTTGCTCCTTGGCAGAATAAAAGTATTTACATAAAAAGGTCTCATTATGAAATACTAGAACAAAATCAGAACCTGCTTCATAAATATCCTAACAAGAATCTCAGATATGCCTATTAGGATTCATTACTACTTCAGTCAATATATGCTTTTAACTTTTTCTTTACTCAGCTAATTTTAAAGAAAGCAAGCTCAATTTACCAGAAAATATGTACATAAATGTATCTGATACTAGGCAGGTTTACTAACTCTTGAGCCAAAAAAAAAATGGAGATGTTTAAATTAATTTGCTTGTAAAGTAATCCTTTTACTGATATTGTGTGAATTGATAAAGGTAAAATGGTTGCAAAGATTGAATGTTCCTTTTGACCAATGCGAGGGTAATTAAAGAATAAGCAGACCTATTTGGTCCGTAAAGTTAATCTTCTTCAAGTCCCTTCCACACATCAGTTTCTAAATTCTCTGCCCACCACACACCAGTTTCTAGATTGTACGCAGCAATGCACCAAAAAGTCAATTCCAATATTCATTGCTCTACTGATAAATCAGTTCTGCATTTGTGAATCCAAGTCCCAATCCCTCAGATAATCTACTATCCATCAAAGAATAATTTTAAATACATTTAGACTTTGAATTATCAAAAAAAATGTTCAACATTAGAGTTATAAATGTTAGAAAACTGGTAATTTTTAGTTGTTTGAAATGGAAAAGTTCATATTTTATCGCATGACCCTATAATTTTTCCAAACATCAAGTACCAAGCATTTGAACTGTGCTTTCCCACCTTGACTATGAGAAACAAAACTGGTATTAATATTGGTTTATTATTGTCACTTGTACCGAGGTACAGTGAAAAACTTGTCTTGCATACCAGTTGTACAGTTCAATTCATTACACAGTGCAGTTACATTAAGTTAGTACAGAGTGCATTGATGTAGTACAGGTAAAAACAATAATAGTACAGAGTACAGAGTCACAGCTACAGAGAAAGTGTAGTGCACTAAGGTGCAAGGTCACAACAAGGTAAATCGTGAGGTCATAATCCATCTCATTGTATAAGGGAACAGTTCAATAGTCATCACAGTGGGGTAGAAGTTGTCCTTAAGTCTGGTGGTACATGCCCTCAGGCTCCTGTATCATCTACCTGATGGAAGAGGACACAAAAGATTCTCTGCATAATAATCCCTAAACTAGTGGCTGGAGTTGTTTCTTTGTGAGAAAACTCAGTAAGTGGTTTAGCCATAATGGAAATAGGATATGGGAATGATTTGAGACCCAAATTCAATCTGGCCATTGTACACAAGGATGATTATGAACATAATTAAATTTCTCTGCAGTTTAAATTAAGCCCAGTGGAGAAATACACCATTAACAAAGTACAAAAGAACATGAAAAATTTACAAAGCACTTATCCAGCTTAATAGCTCGGCTGCATTTAAAAAAGCAGTTCAATTATAACCACTAATAATTTATTCAATAAAATTAGTTCATCCATTTTTTTAAATAGACATATTTATTGAAGGTGCACATCGCTGGCTAAACCCTTATCTAAGTGTGCACTATCTTCTTGAACTTCTGTAGACTTCACACAATAGGTAGTGATTTTTGATACAATTGACTGGCTAGCTGGGACTTCAGAAGGCAATTCAAAAGTTAAACACATTGCCATGGGACAGCATTCACAAATGGTTCAGAGTGGATACGAAGAGGACACTAGTTTCATAGTCATTATTGATACTAGCTTTTAACTTTATTACTCCAGATTTACTTGATTAACTCAATTTAAATCCCCCAGCTGCTTGGATAAAAATTGAACTCGTGACACTGGGGACCAATCCTCTAGATTCCTTGCCCAGTCAGTACAATCCCACCATACCCTTCAAACTGCTACCTGCCTGTCCAGACAGAAACAATAGATCTCATGCAATATTTGAAGGCAGAGGAGCAGGGAGCACTTCAGCCATTCTGATCATTATTTATCTCTCAACCAAGGAACAGATTACATGATTGATAATTCTTCACCTCTTTTGTTCATCAGATCTTAATGTGCATAAATTGGCAGCAAGTATATCATACATTTTTGATTGTTGCTAAACTGATTACAAAAAAAGTGTGGGAATTTCAGCATCAAAATACTCCTAAAATTGATTCAACTAGAGGATCTATTGAAGAGGAGTAAAATAAATCTAAAGTAACAGTGACACAGTTCACACTGTGGAAATCATTTCTTTTATGAAATTCCTATTGCTTTATTCCAAATACAACTCCAACTCAGACTAAGTATCTGTCTTCTATTTGATCATTTACACCTTTTATAAGCCAAAAGCTGTCTTTCAAAAGTGAATGAAATAAATGTGCATTTCAAAAGCACTTTCCATTTCCCTAGGTCACCACAATGCACAACTGCAATAGCCAGCATACAACACCAAAGTCCCAACAATAGTAAGTGAATGAAAGAAAGCCAATTAGTCTATTTCTGATGGTGCTGGTTAAGGAAGCAATGTGGACAGGACAACTGGAAAACTCCTGTGCTCTTCAAAAAATGCTTTGTAACAGTATACTGAACATAATTTAGGATTTTTTGGGCACCTGGATAAATACATTAGTGACACTCAAATCACACATTATGAACATAGAACATTATAGCACAGTACATGCCCTTCAGCCCACGATGTTGTGCCAACATTTTATCCTGCTCTAAGATCTATCTAACCCTTCCCTCCCACATAGCCCTCCATTGTTCTATCATTCATGTGGCTATTTAAGAGTCTCTTGAATGTCCCTAATGTATCTGCCCCCACCACCTCTACCAGCAGCGTGTTCCACGCACCCAGCACTCTCTGTGTAAAAAACTTACCCCTGACATCCCCCTTATACCTTCCTCCAGTCACCTTAACATTATTCCCCTCGTCTTAGCCATTGTCACCCTGGGAAAAAGTCTCTGACTGTCCACTCAATCTATGCCTCTTATTATCTTGTACACCTCTATCAAGTCACCTCTCATCCACCTTCGCTCCAAAGAGAAAAACCCTAGCTCACTCAACCTATCCTCGTAAGACATGCTCTCCAATCCAGGCAGCATCCTGGTAAATCTCCCCTACACCCTCTCTAAAGCTTCCACATTCTTCCTATAATGAGGTGAACAGAACTGAACACAAAGCTCCAAGTGTGGTCTGACAAGAGTTTTATTATGCCCTGGCTTCCTTACAGAAAAAGTTTACACATGACAACACAGAAGAAAAAAAAATCAATTCCTGATTCTACAGAAATCTGCCAGAATAACTACTAGAGAGAAACAAATAAAACTGCAGATGCCAAAAGCCTGAAATAAAACAGAAAATGCTGAAAACTCAATATATCAGGTCTCTGGAGGGCAACAGAGAATGAACATTTCTGGTCAAAATCCTTTCTTCAGACTGGGAAAGAAGAGAAAACAAGTTAATTTAAAGTTGCAGAGAGTTTGGGAGAGGGATGGACAGAATGAAGGAATGTCTGACAGAGTGAGGTCAAGGTTGATGTCTGGGTAAGCTGTTGATGAAGCAAACTAGTTGATGGATTATTGAGGGCAGTTAAAGAGAGATAACATGAATAAAGCAACTTAAAATCTGTGAGATGAGGACAGATAGGGAAAAAAAACATAGTAATGCAAATGTTAAGCAGGTCAGGCCATGTTAATAGAGAAAAACTTAGCCAGTATTATAGACAGATGAACTCACGACAACAGAATTGACCAGTTTTGATATAAAGAAATAGTTACTAGAAGATGGCAACATGCCCAGATGAAAGATGAGTTGCCGTTCCCCCAGCTAACGTTGAGCCTCATTATAACAGTGCAGGCAACTATAAACAGTTAGGACAGACCGGGAGTGTTTCCCAAAGTGGTCACCCAAACTGCTTTTGGTTTTTCCAGTGTAGAAGAGACTATGTTGTGAGCACCAAATGCAATACAGTACATTGAAAGAAGTACAAGTGATTGCTGCTTCATCTGGAAAGATTGTTTGATACATGCATGGTGGGAAGGGAAGAGGTAAAGTATGGGTGTCATTGCCGACAGCAACTGAACTCTGACAACTTGCACTCGTTTCTTAATCACACTTTATTTACTTGTGCACAAAGGAGAACAGTTCGGCCCATCACCAAACTATTTTAAAGTTTCAACAAAGAGTTGTCTTTTTAAAATGATGTTGACTAATTAAAATCTTTGGGCACCTTAGAATCCCTTATTTGCATACATAAAATATCAATCACATTACATTAATATAGGTGTTAATAACCAATAGAACTACATGTTAATGGCCAATAATACCTCAGAAATAGAGTAATTGTCCCACAGTTAGTGTGTGTCTTGCAATCCTTTGTTTGCATCCTCGTCCTGGTGTGCCTGGTGACCTCGGCTCCCCTGCTGTACAGAGGACCTTGCTCAGCAAGGGTGACTGCAGACTGTCTGCAAACCATCTCTGTCTGCACACTATTTTAACCCTTGCCTTGCCACAGCATCCACACAGGTATTGCATCTCCTGTCATTGTATGGGAAAGCAATGGAGTAAAAGCTAGAGGTGGAAGAACAAACTAGGGAGTCATGAAGGGAAGACTGTCTGGTGATAGAATTTTGCTGAAGGTTGCAGAAATCGGGAAGGATGATCCATTGAATGCAGAGACTCATGGGATGGAGAGGAAGAACTGAGCAACTCTATACTTGCTGTCTAGGAGAGGAGATGAGAACAGAGGCACAGGAAATACATCAAATATAGTCTAGCATTCTTGTCAACTATCGTAGGACACAGTTGAAGAAGAAAGAAGATCTCAGAGGCACTTGTGGGGAAAGTCTTATCATTGGAGCAGATAAAATGGTAAGACTTATCACCTTATCTGCTTAAACTTAAAATTCTTACCCGTGTGTTGCTTGCTTCACCCCAACTCTAATAGGCTCCAGCCCTACAATCCTTCAGGCTCCCTTCATTCCTCCAGTTCCTAACTCTATTGCTTTCCTAATAGTATTCACGTCAATATCGGTGGCAGTTTTCAGTAATCTAGGCTCCAAACATTAGAGTTCTTCTTAAAATTTGAGTTATTCTGGTAGAGGCCTGGTTCAGACACAATCTGAATACTCTCCTTGTGTGTGGTTACCATTCGATGAAAAATCTTTCTAAGACAAATTTAAAATTTTAGCTTTTATAGAAGTTACAGCCAGAAAGGCAATGATTATATCCAGAGAATTGACAATTATGGGGTCAGCTTATTGGTCACTCAAAGATAAGAAAAAAGGAAAATTAATTTCAAATTATCTTTGTGCTCATAAAGAAGGCTTCACCCTCAAGTATTACTTAATTATGCTGTAAATTGCTTATAATACCTGGGAACAGTGACAATTTCGACATTGACATAAACTATCTCAACCACAATACTGATAAAGGGTTAACCTGGTTTCTCTTTCCACAGATGCTGCCTGACCTGCTGAATGTTTCCAGCATTTATGGTTCTTTGGATTTTCAAATACAAGAGTGCTTGCTTTGTAATCCTAACCCCGCATTTTAATTCCACTAAATTTTACATGGAATTACGTTCCATGATGACATTCACATCCTTTGCACTAATATTCATCTTGCATGAACTACCCAATGTGACACTGAGATCCACATCCTCAACACGTGATGGGACAAAATTCTGAATGCACAATATGACTTCTTACAGACTATTCTATGTTCATGGGTTAACTGAAAACACTTGCTTCAATTGTCAAAACCTTTCATTAATTTTAAGCATCACTCATTAGGTCGCTGCTTGGCCTTCTTTTTGGAATAAATAATAACTATTCCAATAAGTTATTGTGGGCCCTGGCCAAGGATTACACAGCAACTGAGTTTCTATCTAATCCAAGTTCAACTCTGTATTTTATATAAGCGTAAGAAATTTGAGAATGCCATTTAATGTTTTGAACACGTTCAACAATTCAACTCGATCAAGGCTGATCACGTGCTTCAAATCCACTTTCTAATTCCCATTTACTTTGTTTTCCTCAGCATCCAAGAAGTTATTGATCTCAGCCTTGAATATATCTAAAGACTGAGCATCTGGGGTACAGATTTCCAAAAATTCACATTTCTCCAACTCTTTCCTCATGTCTTATAATTCTAAGTTCTGCAACCCAAAGAGCAGCTCTCCATATCTTTCCTGTCAGTCCCACTTAAGAGTATTTCATTGTTTATTGAGACCACCTACATTTTTTTAAAAAATACTCAAGTCAGGATAATCTTACCCAATCTGACCTCACAGGAAAACACCCTTATCCCAATAATTAGCACTTCTGCAATTAGGCCATGGTATACTGTAAACCGTTGCCAGTCATTTAGCCTGTCATAAAATGACACTCCTTACCCATCAACATTATACTAATCATTGATTCCAAGGCTGCAGCTATTTCCAGAGGCAAAACCAACAACTCTACGCTATCTACAATATCCCTCTAGTTTCTGCTCACTAAGCAATGTAAGCAATGCTCACTAACCATTGCGCTATCCACAAATGTAAGTACTGAAAGTTACTCAACGAATGCTTGGTTAAATTGCAAATTCCAACAAAGGGTGTAATGTACACTTTAAAAATCCCCCTTGTCCCAATCCCCGTGATTTTCACACGCATTACTTTGTTGGAGATTTGACATATTTAACCCAAGCATTATAAATAGCTGCTTTGAAACTTAGCAGAAACAATTTTCTACTCCAAATAAAAAGTATGAAACTTATAAATGTTCACACCAGCTTACAAAAGAAATAAGTAAAATCATATTAGGCAACTGACAGTCATGACCCAGGTTACAGCTTTACTCCATTTCAGTACTTATAAAATATGTAATATGCATTGTGGAAATGAAGATCATTTCTGCCAACATGCCAAATCACACTTTCTCGATAGCTGAAATGCATTCAAAAATTATCAGCTGATGCAAGAGTTAGCTCTCACATTTTCTGACAAAACCACACACACACATTTACACAATTGTCACTATGAAGTAAAGCCATTTCTTGGTCACTGGTTCTGCCAAGATAGGGTAGGGCTTCCCAGTAGTCAAAATCAGTAGAGACTATAAATCAAACTCAACCCAATGGTTTAAAAGAACCCAATAACCTAACACTGAAAAGTTTAGCTTTTTCCTCCAATATATTATTATTCCCCAAATTAAGCATCAAGAAGTGTAGGATAAGAACCAGGTGTACAATATCCCAAGCTAGTCTTAGAAAGCGTCACACCAAGTGGAACTGCAGAACATTCCTGGCTTTCCTTTGACCCATGAACAGAAAACCAACATTCTAGGTGACGATGGATCATGTTGAAATGTGGCTAAATAGAGATCATTGAGAGGCTGGGTGGCAAAAGGAAAAACATATTCAAAGATATACGGAAAGGGACCATGCAAACCAACTGTTTTTCAACCATCTTCACCAATTTACAATTCTGTACACAATGTAAATGGGAAAAAATCCCATTAGTATTCAAGGGTGAGAATTTTTTTAATAATACAACATATCTTTAGTCCACAACTAACTCCATTTATTCTGAATGACCATTGGAATAATGGTTTCAGAACTTTTTCTTCCAAAGTTGTCCATACAAAGTTCTGATTTAGTTTAAAACTGTATTACTACTGTCAGATTCTCTACACAGTCATATTAATTACCTTAAATGAATTTGATCTATTTTAGAAACTGTAACAGTTTAAAATCATATTAATTACTAAATACTGAAACAATGATCAGTTTACCATGCAGAAAATTTACAAGCAAAATGCCATTCTTAACATTTGGAGTTGTTAACTGAGAGAATAAATCATAACTTAGCACAGAACCTTTGGACTTTGGTTGAAACATTCAATAATAAATGGAGACACTACATTCAAAAACAGGGGAGAGGGATGGAAGAATGAGAGTTTGGCATGAAGGTCAGACCAAGATGAAAATGACCATTGCAGCTCCTGAATAAAGCTAGATGGGCTGAGATTCCCACTTGTGTTAAATGCAGGCTGGATTGTGCCTGTTAATGCCCAGAGACACAAAACTTGAGTATATTTCATAATTTACAGGGGTGGTTTGCAAAGATTTATAAAGATAACCCAGTTCCACTTGAAGCTTTAAATAATTCCAAGTTTCATCAGTCTTGAAGATCAGTAGAAAAACTTTTTAGCCAATGTGGAATTTGAGGCTACCCTGGACAAGCAGATGCAAACACTTTCTCAGCCTGTAGTTCCCACAATGCAGGAAATATGAACGGTACTTGCATTAAACAGCAAATAGTATTTTTACCTCATCATTGATGACCTCAGATTGTTCTTCCTCCTCCTCTTCTTCAAGGTCCAAATCGCTTTGCTTCAGATATGCCAACAAGGCCATACAGGGTTTCCTTCTGAATGCCAAGTAGTCCATCATATTTCCCTGACAGTGCTGAAGGAAGAAAAGTTCAATCAAGTAATCCTTAAATGTCTCCCTCAGTGTCTCCATTTGAGCAAGGTGGTGCTCCAAACACTGCTTTCTCATTTGAGAAATCTCTGGAGTCGCAGGTGGAATTTCTTCCAATTTCTTTGGTTGTTTCCTCACAACTGGGATGCAAGTGGTGGTGGGTGTAAGACACGGTGGTGCCAAGCCCTGAGCTACAGCATTTCGAGATGGGCTAGAAGGAGGCGGTGGTGATGTTATTCCAAAAGTTGATGGCCCTACCACTCCTGTGGTCAAGGATACAGGTGTCCTTTCATAATTTACAGGCCTGGACATCTGCTGACCATGAAGAACTTGCTGCTGTTGCTGTATCAGCTGTCCTTGTATGATGCTGCTAATCTGTGGAGGCAGGTTCGACGTGGTGATGTGGCTTGGGCTGGGCAAGGGCTGCATAGCACCACTGGCCACTGGGCTCTGAGGGCCAAGGTGATGAATGGTTCCACCAGTCTGGGAGTGTGGCTGCGAGAGTCTACGTTCCCGTGATACAGAAACTGATGTGGCTGCTGTTGTCAACTGTACCTGCCCGCCAACACTTGAAGTGATCTGAGTAAGACCAGATGGATCTTGGTACACAAAGTGCCCAGCACTCGATGGGCTGAGGTTAAGCTGCCTGACCAGCACATTGGCATCCACAAATCCTCGGGTTGGGCTCTGATTGCACATACTCAACCCTGTAGCTGTTGCCCCCGTCCGCTGCACACCCTGTAATATTGATGCTGGGCTGTGCTGTGTGGGACTCTGTGGCTGCACTTGAGGCAAGGGAGAAGTGACTTGAATATATGATGGAGATCCATGATCAAACCGTCTTTGCTGTCCCACAGCCTGAGAACTGTACTGGAAACCTGGGGATGCTGGGTTTTGAATTGGAAGGGGGGCCAACGTGATCTGCTGATTCCCGGCCATCACCTGGCTCACATTCTGCAGCGTGATGTTGACGTTCTGGGCAGACACTGGACTCCGGTTCATGATAAGCTGTTGCAGCTGGTAACTTGGGGACTGTGGCCCAGAAGGACTGGCCACAGTGTGTGGCACTGGACTGAGAGCTGGAGCAAACTGTGTGACAGGAGAATGGGGTAATGCAGTCTGTTCATCTCCCTCGGCGCCAGTATATGACTTTGATCTCTGCAGTGGGCGCTGTATATTTTGTGGACCACTGCCATGGTGCATCATCACCAATACTCTCTTGGATGAGTGCTACCCTAGAACAAAAAGATGGTTTATTTTTATATAATATAACCAATTACAAAAACAGTAATTCTATTTCAAAAGTAATTAATAAAAATTATGAAAATACATTTTAACTATCAAATGCAAAAATCATACTTATTTCCACAGTAAACATTAAATTAATTCTGCACTTTCTACTAAATCTGATGCAGTCATTTGAGTTTATCTACCCAAATTATCCATAGGAAATGTTCATAATCTGACAACCTGACTTTGTTCTCTGCACGTATACTCTGATTAGCTATTGTCATACTGCCTCCTATGGGCTGGCTCTATGGAAATTAGCAACCCTGAATCCAAGAAATGACTTTGTTTCCTATTCAGTATATAACTGACAGTAACTCAGCAGGCCAGGCAGCATCCATGGAGAAAAGCAGGCAGTCAATGTTTCAAGTCAGAACCCTTCTTCAGGACTGAACATAGGAAAAGGGAAAGCCCAATTTATCGGAGGGAAATGCAGTGCAGTGATAGTTGGACAAAAGAGGGGAGGAGGGGTGGGCACAGGGCGGTGATAGATAAATG
>JARFYF010000046.1:38081240-38091670 GCA_030265395.1 Rhina ancylostomus
GGCAGGTCATTTCAGCTCCATTCAGTTCAACAGGGGGTATGACTGGTAGGGAGAGAGGTCAGTTTCAGAAAAATAACATTTTTAAATTGAAGTATTACAAATACTTTTGAAATTACCATGTCCATTTATACATATTCTCCCCTCCTTTTGTTGCAGCTTTATTTATCTGTACGGCCTTCAACTACCTTGTCTCACTGGCTGCAGTAGTGGTGTTTTATGTTTTTTACACTAAGCCTGATGACTGTGCAATAAATAAAGCCTTCATAAGTCTGAACCTCATCTTCTGCATCATTGTCTCTGTTGTGTCCATCTTACCAAAGGTTCAGGTAAGAAAACAGAAATATTAATTTGTAACCAGGGTGTGGATTACTTGTATAAATAATTCACCATCTGTTTCATCATGGATTTGATTGAGCTTCCTGTTATGAAAGGTCTTGGGATGTTCTGCCAAATTAAAGTCACAACATCAAGTAAGCATGATGGCTTATTACAATAGAAACATAAACAACTTTACATGTTACTTTTTGTAGGTTAAATAATTCAATTGCATGACCAGTTAAGTACCAGGTTTGGGTCCAACATTTTTGAGTTAGCTGAGATCAGTCGGCATGTTCTAAATGGTCTTTGTGTCCCTTGAATCTTTCAAATGATTTCTGCGATCCTGGGTTACACAAAGAAGCGAGAAACAGCCAGATTTTACTCCTGACTGCAACTCAACTTCATGGGCCTTGTCTAAAATCTGTAGCCTGCTTTAGTTGCCAGCAGCCAATAGTCATAATTTTGTGCCACATACAATATCCTATCACTGGACTTGGGACTGAATAGTGAATCTAATATTGAAGAGCAAAGCCACTGCATGTGTGCATCCTGTATGTCCTGAAATTGCCATCACTCAGCCAAGTATGCACAAATTTTGTGCCTGTTCTGCGGAGACAATACCCTAAGCATGGGATTCACTACAGGTTGAAGTTTATCATGAGGAAAAGAAGCTTATCACACTCAAAATGAAAATCGCAGTCTGGAAGAAAATCTTGGATTGGAGTTTCAGGTGCAATCAGCCTAACCCTTTTAATTCAATGGAGTGTCAATCTGAAAAATAACAATTGTATAAACACTTTCCATGAACTCAGGGATTCCTAGTACACTTTGCAGCTAATTGAGTACCGAAAAAAAAAGTTTTAACTGTTGTAATGTGGGGACTTCACACTGTTAGTACTGTCGGCTCACCCATGCACCTCACTGGAGGACAGTGAATGAAAGTGTACTTTCACCAGCATTTGAAGTGCTAAGGGGCTCAGTGACCTGCTGCTGTTCAAGTGCTGGTAGGGTGTAAGTCAAACTGATGACTGAACATACAGTATTTCTTTTAAAATTCTTGGCCAATCTTGGCAAGTGACCGTGGGTTTTAATGTAAAATGTTAAAAATAAACTGTAACCTTGGGAAATAATCCAGTGTAAAATAATCCAGTTTCATAGGAAACAAAGATCTATTTCAGGTGAAATGGGTAAAACCAAATTGCATTCTTGGCTACATTGAGGGCTAAAATATATTTGTTGTTATTTCATAATTCTCTCGGTCTATGTATATGGTGTAATGGCTGACATGTTTATTGCTGATTTTTTTTTTGGTTGGTTATAAGATTGGCTTTTTTATCAACGAATATCCCTCTTAATTGAAGCATGGAACTACAATGACAAATCAATTTTTGTTTAGGTGATGTTATGGAATGATAATGTACATAGCGGTCTATTGGGCCATTGTAATCACTTCAGCTCTTTGTTTGAGCTGTTCAATTAATCCTATTCTCCTGAATTTCCTCCACATGAACACAATATTATTTCCCTTCAATTCCCTTTCGAGAGTTATTGTTGAATCTGCTTTCACCACATGTTCATCCATTATATTCCCATTGACAGAGGGTACATGAGATTAGAGAAGTAAACACAGGGCTTAAATGTTGGTGTGGGGGAAATGGGTTCCAGTTCATGGGGCACTGGCACCAGTACAAAGGGAGGAACAAGCTGTGCTGGAATCAACATTCTGGCAAAGAGCATAATTAGGATTATATACAAGGTTCTTGTGATATGAGGTATAATAAATTGAAAGAAATGAGAGAGCGCAGGATATGGGGTTGGAGAATGTGACAGGAAAGGGCAGAAAATATTACAGAGCTAGTTGTAGGGCACCCAGGACTGGGAATTCGTTATTCCCAGTTATTCAGTGTTCCAAAAAAAGTAGGCAAAAAGGGAAAGGAGGGAGGATAACGTTGTTAGTCAAGGAAGGCATCAGTGCGCTGGTAAGTAGGGATATAGATGCAGTGGGTCGTGATATAAAATTATGTTTATGTGGAAATTAAAATGGACAAGTTGGAATTTGATGTTAGAAACGGCAGGTAAGTTAAACTAATACTTTGTATTGTTTTCATGGTGGAGAACACCTAAATATCCTGAAGATAGTGGGTTAGTTTCAAGTAACATGGAGCAACGTGTAACAATTCAGAATCACAAGGGTATTGGAAAAATTAACGTGACTAAAGGCGGCAAGTCTTCAGGACTTGATGGCCTGCACCCAAGAGTTTTAAGAGAAATGGCTGCAGAGATAGTAGAGCCATTGGTTGAAGTTTTTCAGCAGAGTACCACAGATTGGAAAGCTAGAAATGGGACTTCCTTGTTCAAGAAGGGGCGGAGACAAAGAGCAGGAAACTAAAGTTGGCTTAACATCTCTTGTTGGCAAGATGTTGGAGTTTAGAATCAAGAAAGAAATAGGTAGTCATTAGACAAATTTAATGCAGTCAAACCAAGTCAACGTGGTTTGATGAAAGGAAGATCAGATTTGACAAATTTACTTGTTCTTTGAGGATAAAACAAGCAGAGCAAATAGAAGAGAAACTGTGGATGTTAAGTGCCCTTTATAAATCCAAATGTACTCTCAGGTGCCACGTGAATGACAGTTGGAGAAAATAAGAGCTCAGTGTATTGGGGAAGTATGTTAACATGAATGGAAAACTGGTTATCACACAGAAGACAGAGTCAGAATAAATGGGTCTTTTTCAGGCTGGAAGTATGTAACTAGTGTAGTGCCCCAAGGATAAGTTCTTTGCCCTCAAATATTTACCACCTGTAAATGAGTTGGAAGAGCAGGCAGAGTGTATGGGCCAGAGCTGTTGATAAACATATAACTGTTTTATCAGCTCCAGCATTTCCATACTTTTTAATTTCTTTGATAATGTACTGTAGAATGATTTTATAATGAACACTTGAGCAGAACAGTTGACCATCTATCATATGTAATGGATTAGATTACTACACCTTCATCAGAAGTAAAAGTAGAGATGCAACCAGTTTGTCAATGTCACGAAAATGGGTGGAAAGATACTCTGCACTGATGATATTTTTACTCTGCACTGATGATAGAAGTTCTGGAGATGCTGTTTCATCTTTTTCCTGTGAGCCACCCCTAAAGAAGGGACAAAAAAAAACTATATTGGTATTCTGCAACTACACTAGTGTTACGTATTTGAAATATACATACTACATCTGTAGCAAGAGCCTACCAAAAATATCCTGCCTTGCTGCTTCATTTGAACACTACTCATCATCTTTTAATCCCACCTTGTTATTTCTTATATAGCTCTTAACTATAAACTGTCATCTCTATCACATTTGCCAAGAAACAGTAAGGAAGCTAAAAATATAAACTTTACAAGCACGATGTTGCATCATGGACAAAATCTGGTGTGAAACTTAAGGGCACAGGTCAACCTCAGTTCAATTCACAAACTGAGCTTTGTTCTCAGATAGTTACAATAGGGTCTTTGCTGGCCATTTGTTATTCACACTTACACAATACAAAGCTGTAATAGTGTCAGCAGAGCCACTTTTACAACGTAAAAGTGAACTTTTCATCAACTTTAACATGCCAGCAAAGAGAATTGTTTGGTCTGCTTGTATATTTGTAACTGAAACTTCTTGGCTTAGACTAAAATACAAATTGAACAGTTATACTTTGCTTGTTTTAAATAATTAGTTGGTACATTTATTAGTTGTGAAAAAAACTATTGGATGCATATCTAAACTGAATTTCTATGCTGATATTCAATAATAAAGGAGACACTGATGGAAGACCCTGAAAGATGTGGCTATATATGAGCTATCTTACTACATGAGAAAAGGCAAATAGCTTATAGGATCTGGCCTAACGTAGCAGAACATTTTATCAGTATGGTGAAAATATTTTAAAATACATTCATATTATTGTGACACAATCATCATAAAATCTATTCTTTTTTTCTGTAATATGGATTCAGGGCTGCACATTCGTTTAACTAGATCAAGCTTGTTTAAATTAAAATATACACTTTATTACATTTTAACCTTATATTATTCAAGACTGTTGGAGGGTAAAATTCTGCTGCAGAACAACTTTGACACCTCAGCCTTTTCCATGCCCCATTAGTTTCTAGTTCACTAATTACTAATCACGTTTGTTATCAGGAAAGTTAGTGACGTACCTCTAGTAGGGTCTTCTCCATTCTTCAAATGAAGTTATCCTTCACATACCAATGAACAAGCCCAGTTGAATAGAGGGGGAAAATAAAAGCACAGGGACAATGCCCCCTTACAATTGGATATCACGGTCAACCGACCTTCCCATTCTTTACACACAAATTCTGCCCTGGAACATTCCTTAGTTGTTTTCAAACCAAGGAGCTGGTGGCAATACAGCTGAAATTAGCTCATTTATTAATTGTTTTTAAATTTTTAAAAAAGCACAACAAGCCCATACTCCCAGATCAGGGGGACAAAGGAGGAAGGGGGCAAGATATATCTGGAGGATAAGTAACAAAAAAAATTAAGACTCTACCAGAGGTAGGCTATCTTATTTATTAAATTCATTATCCTCCAGAAACAAACAAATTCTGACCTAAAAATACAGCTTTCAAAGTGAGACCATTAGCAGCGCTGCAGGTACCACCTCCAACAATTTGCCAAATTGGGTCCAAATAATCGGTTTTAGATCTGGTAAGTGCTCTCTAACCCTCAAAAACTGGCTCCCCTCCACGGCAGAGGCAACAATGTTTAAAATGCATTTCAGAAAACAATTAACCAGTGACGCTGAGAGTAGACAATGACCATAAAAAGCTACCCTTAAATTGGAAAAGGGAATGGAGGAGAATAAACCTGCAAAGTGTCTTCAGAATAATTCAGGCTGTATCAAAAGAATTCAGAAGAGTTCTGGTTCCTCTGTACCTCTGAGTTCTACATTTCCATTACTCATGTGTAAAGAATTCCATGATTCAAAACATGAGTGCAGCAATTTTTCCAGCCTCAAACCAGGGTTCTAGCCACAAACATAGATCTGTGGGGTAGCCTGTTTTCCAATTCTCTTTTCATAAAATGTAAATTAAATGAATAGTCCCTCAATGAATGGATGAAAGATAAAAAGAAATTTCCACTGCAGCTGTTTATGCTGGTATGGAAGCAGCTTTGATTCTGCAAAGTTAAACATTCCCTAATAATGGGAATATTGTAAGTGGGGTCACCATTCTCAGCTGAAGGCCATTATAACTTCCACCACATCAAGAGATGTGCTTTGTGTTGCTCTCTTCTAATATATGTACTATCACCAAAGGATGCAGAACTCATCTCAATTTAGAGAACTGATCTCTGTCACTGGGAAAATAAAATGCAGGAGTTGTTCAAACTGGAGTTAGAATCTGATCTTGTGGTCGGTAGAAAATCATTGCAGCTTCTCTTCTTGCTCTTTCTAACATAACCAAGACAAAAAGGGGTGGGAGGTAAAGAATAGCACAGGGTAAAAAAAACCTCTTAAACCTTTCTCCTTTAAAGGGAAGACTTTTGAAAGGTTGCTGTTCTCAAGCAGGAGCCATGCAACAGTCAGTATTAATTACTAAAAGATCCACTTCCGCTTAAGAAAATGGATTTTATCCCTGCAAGCACTTCTGTAGATACAACTTGTTTTGGCAGATAAACACTGTGCTATTAAGCTGAACGGAGAAGGCTACCTCAATCTGAAGATTTTGGTACCAGAACTAAAATGTTCTGATAGAAGAGTCTTAATGGAACTCTGTCAATTAGCTCTCCCAACGGTAGCCAATACCAGAAACAAGAAGCTCCAATCATTTGGTTAACAATGCCCAGTCTGCATGCCACCTGTACTGGGAAATGGTCCAGTGACCTACAATGCAAGGTTCAATTTTACAATGGAATTGTCATTTGAGCAAGAAGGCAAGCTTGAGAGAAGATGTAGCTTCAGGACTGCATGTCAAACAGCGCTGTTGTTAATTTCAGGTCACTACCACCATATGATACATCTGGAGGCTTAACCAAGGTGGATCAATATTATGGAAACAATTCATTGCCACCTTCAAACTGAGAACTGTACCTGCTGGCTCAATACCAAGTCATGTCTGACAGTACACAATTATAAACTGAATTCTTCAAGGGTTTCATTCTGATCCAGTAACTTTTGAGAACAAATTTAGCAGATGATGTATGGTATCCATCTACTGCCATCTAAAGTGCCCAGTGGGAGACACTGCAATCTTCCATCTATTCAAACCTTGGCCTTGCACCTGTGCAACATGGTTTTTATTCTGTGTAGTTGCCTTCCTTAGCCTCACTGGTATCTGGAACTCTACCAAGGATTTCAAGTACAGTTTAATAAGTCAGTATAAACTGATAGCCATTGTAATTCATTAGCTTAAGTTTTTCCAGCCTAAGACTGCAATTCCCCAAGTTGGCATTGAGGACCACCTCTAAGAGTACCATACTTCCCAAGAACATTAAGCTCAAAACAATGCTCCCACTAACTTACAAACACCTCAAGGAAGAGTCCACACATATCCCTTTCCAAAGACTATCCTGGTGTGTAACATCAAGAAATGAAATTCACAAGGTAGGTCTCTATGAGCCATGCCAGGTGAGCTGGGCACTTTAACAGTTGGGCATTCAAAGGGAATGCTCATTCATCCCTGTTACATGATTTTAGATCCTGGTTCTGTAAGGATTGGAGTTTATATGGGAAAATCCTTTCAGTGAAGACTCCACCAAGGTCATTAAAACATTGAGGAGGAATTTAGCAGCTAAAGCTACTCTTTTTCTTGACAAGGCAAATCATACCAAAAGCAGTTTAGGAATTATGCGTATCATTTCACTCACTGATCCAAGACAGCAGGGTTCTAATTTATCTTGATGCTAAACCACGCTGAGGCTGTTTTATTTGACTTTAGTCCTTGACTCCACTGATTAAAATTGGTCTTAACATAAACTGTCAAAAAAATACAAATGGTTGTGTACGTTTTGAGAATGCACTGACACCAGTCAGTGTGGGAAGCATGAACCCTATATGTTGAGGTTAGACCAGTGGCTTAAGAATTGTCTTGGAGTCCACTGTACCAGTGTTAGTTGACAGAAATGGCACAGAGGACTTCTCAAGTAAAGCCCTAGACCTGCTTTGTTCCCTAGACCCATCATGGTCAACCCTCTGGGAGTGCTTCTTGAGCTTTTATATATATATTTTTCCCATAATGATGAGGACTCCCTGGGCTCACTCATGGCATGTCTGGTGGTGTACAGGTTGGCACTCCTGAATCTCTCTGTGTCGAGGCCTGACATCCAATCTTCTACAGTTTGTTTCCAAGTTCTCATTCTTTCTTTCTAGGTTCTCCCTGAAAAGTTGGTAGTGGGTACAGGATAATAAATTGAGTCCCATGAGAAAGCAGAAGGGACAGCGGTCATAGTGGTCAGAAATCAGGAAGGTCCAGTGACACTTGCAGCACATTTTAAATTCCAAAAGGCTAGCTTGCATCTCTTGCAATAGATCAGGGTGCAGAGAAAAGATCCCAACACTGATGGACTCTACTGATCTAATATTCAAGGACAATAAGAAGCAGATGGTCAACTACTGTAACAATGGCACTCCCATATATGGAGAATAAAGGATAGTTGTGTCACCGGAACATCACAGACATCTTCTGTCCCCTGCCGCACATAGTCCCCACCACATAGATATATAACTGCCATCTTCAGAACAGTACATTTCAAATAAAAATTCACAATAAAGCTACTCAAACTCTGTGCAAACTAAGTCATAAGTCATGATACCACCAGATCCAATGGTTACCCTTGTGAGTTGGATGACACAATGTGACCATGATAGTAGCTGACTGGATACCGGCTATGTCCAATGCAACCAGAATATGCAGTACTGAGACAGGTTAGTGAATTTGATTTGTGTAGAACTTCACAATTCATTGTTTTCCCATCAGTGTCAGAAGGGCCAAATGACACAATCCCTTTATTGCACTGTACAACTTTAGCAAAATCAGAACATTCCTGAAAAATATTATGTTTAAATAGCTGCTGTACACTGAACAGGTGAAATAATGAAATTCCAATATTTGGATTTAATCTGTTTATCCTATTCTTAGAAATATGATCACCTGATATTCCTGTGCTCAGATACTGACATAACCTGTATCTGCAGACAGCACTTTCCTAGTGAGAGTGGGTTAATAACTGCCCCTTTCATACATCTAAACAGAAAGTCACAACTACTTTACCATATGGAATATCCAGCTTCAGGCCATCATGTAGGAGAGCAAGCAAGTGAAAAAATATCAAAGGGTGGGTTGGGCACCTCAGCGTGAATTGAGGCAGTAGGTTGCACCCATTCCCAACATAACCACACTGATAAACGTATGTGATTCTGGTCGCAATAGGACTCCAACAGCAATATGAATACACGAGGACCAGGCAGAAACTAACTTATTAAGCAGATGCCCCAAGATTTTCCCATCATGTCTCTGTGTACCAGTTTTTTCATTTTAATGACAATTCAACAAAACTTGTGTGATGCAAATACAATTACTGATGATTCCAAATTATTTTATTCACTTTCCAGTCTTAAAAAGGTGGGTAAACACTTTCAACAACAGGGACTATTAATGTTCATACTTCAATTCAGGAAAGTGGCCTTGCCAACATTACATATTGTTTGTCAGTTATCTTGTAGGATTCACTGTAAAGCTATTTACCCCAAGGATAATATTTGATCATGCAGAAAGCAAAGAGTCTGATGTTTAATATTGGTTAGTAGCAAACTTGGTAACTTAAAAGATAAATGCTGTTAACATTAACTTCTACCAGGACAATGTTAGATTAGCTACCATTTTCCTGCAACATATGAATCAATGCAGCTTCAGAAAGAAACAAACAGTTGTCTGCAGCTGGGAGGAATAAAGGAAACAAAGCAGCACAATGCAGTCCTTTTAACAATGTACCATACAGGAGCCCTATTGGTTACATGGTATTCTTACACTCTCAGCACACAAACCAAACCATGCAATAGTGGTAAAGAATATAGATAAACACAAATGAATTAAGAAACCAGGCTGCAGTATATAGAGTTACACTCGTACTTTGAGTAAACAGCCATAACCCAACCACAAGGGTGACCCCAAATTTCCAATGTCTTCCACTATATCCCATTGTCACTTTGACATATATCCTTAGCCACCCACAATTTTCCAGTGCAGCTCAATTCAAGCTCAAGGAACAGCACCTTATCTTCTGACTGTAAGTACAGCCAATTGACTCAGCAGTAAATTCAACAACTTCAGACCATCAAATTTCACATTTACAGCAGAGGTCATTTCCTTCTGGTTCTCACAGTTATGACTCCCCAGTATACATCTAATCACATTACTACCTGATTTTGCACTTTAAATTCTTTCATGATTTAAATTCTTTTGGTTCCCACCTCATCATAGCCTTCTGTTCTCTCCTCCCCTCCCACCACCTTAAAATTTGTGCATCTCTAATGTTCCCCAATTCTGATGAAAGGCCATCAAGCTACAACAGTAATTCCGTTTTTAAATCTCAAAAGATGCTGAGTGACCAGCTGAGAATTTCTAGAATTTTCTATTTTTAATTTAGGTTTCCCACATCTGCAGTGTTTTTTTAGACCGGTTTAAAGCATCAGGCTTAAACAATACAATTGGAAACAGAAATTGCTATTTTACCAAACATGCCAAGCACCTTGATTGGATTTTGTCTATGATATGACATTAAGGGTTTGCAATCCATCAAATGAATACCTCAAGGAAATCTGCACTGGTTAAAATGTCACTATAATTTCTTCAGATAAATCAAATTCACAGAATGATTTTAAACATAAATTGAAATATCGTCATGAAATTGGCCACTCCAAATGTTAATAGAGAAAGTAATTGCAGCCAAATCATGCATCTTCTCGATGACAAATTATCAACAATCTAACAGTATTAAAAGAAATGCAACCCTTATATGACTGCCATCTCAGAATGAAAAAATCAGGTTTATTATCACTGACATATGTCATGAAATTTGTTGTTTTGCAGCAGCAGTACAGTGCAAGACATAAAAAT
>JARFYF010000046.1:38592134-38604303 GCA_030265395.1 Rhina ancylostomus
TCACTGCACTCTCCCCATCACTCCGCTATTCTCCTCTCTCAACCATCACCCACCTCACTCCCCCGTCTCTCCCATCACCCCACCTCACTCCCACCTCTCCAACTCACTCTCATCTCTCCCAGCACTCCAGCACACTCCCATCTCTCCCATTAGTCCACCTCACTCCCCTGTCTCTCCCATCACTTCACCTCACTCCCCTCTCACTCAAGGTGGTTGGGTTCCCTCACATAGATTAATAGCCACGGTATATTGCCCCTAGTGTACAGTTCAGTGGTAATATCTGGGAGCAATTGACAATGTGGGGAGAACACAATGGGATCTGTATAGAATTGGTGTCAGTGGGTTAGTGCATTCTCAGTGGGCCAGAAGGCCTCCCTGATAACACTGTAAAATAGCAACAGACAACAAACAGGGCAGAAAAAATGCCAGTGACGTCAACATCCTGTGTCTCCCTGAGGGATCAGGGTGTCCCGTAATCTCAGAGAACAGCCTCTGCTTCACTTCCCATCCAGAGCTCTCACTCTGTACATCAGCCCCCTCCTCACCGAGTGACAAGACTTGCATTCAGTCTTCTGGCCCAGATTTTGTGGCTCAATGTGAGATGTTCCAAGGGAACAGGCAGCCTCTCCCGGTGTAGCTGTCAGGCATGTTTGGGATTTCAGGACATATTCTTGGACTCTTCATTGTGATTGACCTCCTCCGGCTGGACTCTGGAGTTTACTTTAATTGTGTTTAACTGTTTGTAACCCAGATTGGTTACAAGTTTTGAATGTTTCACAAGGTTTCAATATGTGGAACTTTCAACAACATTGAAAACATCTGACAGTTGGGACAGGAGGTTACAGCTGGACTCTGGCAGATGGGGATGGGAGGGAAGGGGGCGTCTGTGCTCTGGGGCGGGTGGGAAGGAAGGATCCCAGGAGGGGTGGAGGGGCAGCCAGGCCCCGGGGAGACGAGGGGAAGGAGAAAGGATCCTGGACTGGTGAAGGAATGGATGGTTGGGCCCTGGGGGAAGGGAATGGATAAGAACCAGGGGGAGTGAAAGGATCTGACCCGGGGCGAGGACACAACCACTTTGCCAAGTGTGTTTGGGCTGTGCAGTTCAGTGTTGGGTCAGGCCATGGCCAATGCAGACGGGGGTTTCAACCAATGGGAGGAGTGGGTGACAGCCCCAAGGTGTGGGGAGTGGGCAGGTGTCCGTCCATGTACCCCATCTCAGACAGCTCACGTCAGTCGTAGGGTGTGGGGGGTATATATCAGACCAGGAGGCGAGGTTCAGACACAACAACTGGGCTCAGACTGGGGGTGAGGGAGAACTGAGTGAGCTGATCACTGACTGCAGATTGGAAAGCTCAGGTCACTCTGAGTGTTGATGACCCAGATGTCCCAGGATTTCACCCTTTCACACAAACACACACATGCACAGTGTCAATGTAAAGAGCAACATACCTGTACAATACACAGTATAAACGCTGGGTGTTGGCTTCAGCTTATACACAAAGTAACTGGTGCAGTTTTTGATATGGATCTTGTGGGGCCGGACACAGTTGTTTCTATTACTGTTGTCAGTAACGGAGTTGAAACAAACTGTCCCAGTCGCCTCCCTCTCTCCTAGACTGGGATGGGAACCTGGAATGAAGTTTATAAACATTCTAAAGAGTGCCCGGACCCACAGCACTGGGAGAGTGTGAACCTGACCTAACTGTAAAGCAATGGTTCACAACCCACTGTCCAGTCTGGCCTCAGTCAGCGGTGAGCTGCTGCCCTCACCCTCCCCACACTCCCCACAGCAGCACCTCATCCCTGAGGTCAGCTCCTGTTGGTGAGGCCGTTGGGGTCCCTGGGACCATAAACTGGAACCACCAGCTCTGCCCCAGTATGTTTAGGCAGTTGCTGAAACTTCAGCTGAGTGGCTGAGCAGCCATTAGAAAGGTCAAGGCCTTGCAGAGCTATTCCGAATCATTTGTAGACATAGAAAATACAGAAACCGATTACACTGAATCATAATGCAGGGTTTTGACCTGAAACATCGACAATTCCTTTTATCCCCAGATGCTGCTTGATCCACTGAGGTCCTCTGCAGGTTGTAGGTTGTCGATACAAACTGATACAACTTTCTGCAGAGCTGTGCAAGAACTGTTTTCTTGCAGAGGGTTGTGAATCTCATGAATTCTCTAACCCAGACGTTTGTGGAGGCTGGATGATAAGGAGTACCTAAAGAGGGTTGATAAATTTGGAAAGGTCAAAGAATTGAGGCGTATGA
Organism: Rhina ancylostomus; assembly: GCA_030265395.1. Taxonomy (NCBI): domain Eukaryota; kingdom Metazoa; phylum Chordata; class Chondrichthyes; order Rhinopristiformes; family Rhinidae; genus Rhina; species Rhina ancylostomus. The sequence continues at coordinate 38,594,398 of JARFYF010000046.1, forward strand.
GGAACTGGCACATAAATGCCACTACCCATGGAATGGCCAGTCAAACTCTAGGGTCAAGTGGTCTCTGCTTCTAAAATGCAAAATAATCACAAGACACTTTGAAAGTAAAAGTCATTTGAGTAAAGCGGTGGTAGGTGTAACCTGCAATGGGGTCAGCAGGCTGATCCAGAGCACAACTGCCAGGAAACTCCAGCAAGCCAGCTGCTCCACTGGACTGCATGAGGATCCAGGACTGGAGTGAGGACTGAGTGATAGTGGGGAGCATTTCTCAGTGAGCTTGGGTTGTGCTGTGCACCAGACACTGCTGAAGAGATTGAGATTGTCAATCTGACCCTCCCAAAAATAATGGTAGTAAATTATTGTAAACCTACCCTGTAACCAGCCTGGACTCCACGCAGAGCAGTGATAGAACGGAACCACAGTCTCAGGAATCTTCACGTTGCCATAACTGAAACAATGATCAAAGAGTCAGCCCCAGACTGAGGTAAAACCAGGACCTGTGGCCCATTACATCTACACATTGTCCAATTTTGGTCTGATCACAGGAAACTCCTATTTGTTTTCTGCTGCTTCCAAATTCCTGTGGGGAACTCCCTTTCCTTCCGAGACAATCTCACTTTTCCCTGTGCACACTCTCTTTCCCACCATGGGGTGTGATATTCCCAGTCTCTGCGCTGCCCACTGCAACACATTTTATCCTCATTCATTTACAAACTAAATAGCAGCAGGAAGCCATTTAGCCCATCAGGTCCAGGCTGTGTCCGTGAGGAACGATCCTTTCAGCACTGTTCCCTCACCTCTTATAAACCTGAACTACCGCAACTTATTCCCCCCTCACATACCTGTCAAACCCCATTGATTCATTTGCATTTGCCCACACCAGGGAATTTACTGGACGTTAATCCACCAATACACGTTTGGGATATGGGAGCACCCAGTGAAAACAGAGTCACGGGAAGAACAGGGGAATTTCACACAGACATAGAACACTACAGCAGAGTACAGGCCCTGTGGCCCACAATGTTGTGCTGACATTTTATCCTGCTCTAAGATCTCAGTAACCCTTCCAGACCACATAACACCCCTCTCACACACACCCCCGGCATTTCTACATCATTTATGTGTCTATCTTATATGTCACGAATGTATCTGCCCCGCCACCTCTCCAGGCAGTATGTTCCACGCACCCACACTCTCTGTGTAAAAAAAAACTTACCCCTGACATCCCCCTTGCATCTTCCTTCAATCACCTTAAAATTATGCCCCTCATCTTAGCCATTGTCACCGTGGGAAAAAGTATTTGACTATCCACTCAATCTACGCCTCTTATCATCTTGTACACCTCTATTAAGTCACGTCTCATCCTCCTTCACTCCAAAGAGAAAAGCCTGAGCTCACTCAACCTATCCTCACAAGACATACTCTCCAATCCAGGCAGCATCCTGGTAAATCTCCTCTGCATTATCTCTAAAGCTTCCACATCCTTTAATGAGGTGAACAGAGCTAAACACAATATTCTAAGTGTGGTCGAACTTGAGTTCTACAGATCTGCAACATCTACCACTTCTCAGCCCAAGTCTGCATTCTATCAGTATCGTGTGGCCAGATGCAGCAACCTTCTGCACTATCCACAATAGCACCAAAGTTTGTATCATCTGCAAAAGTACTACACCACCCTTCGACATCCTAATCCAAGTCATTCATAAAAATCACAAAGAGCAGGAGTCCCAGGACAGATCACTGTGGAACATCACTGCTTACCGACCTCAGGCAGATTAAGCTCCATCGATCACAACCTTCTATTTTCTTTCTTTTACATTTTTTAAATTAAATTCATGAAAAAAAGATACAGTACATGCGTCAGGAAAGAGTATGTTGTATACGTTGTGTTAAATCATACTTAAGATCACAATACTCTAAAATAATAATCACATGTTATAGCTAATAAAGGAAAACATATTCTATTATAAAAAAATCTTCCCCCACTACCAAAAGTCGAAGCTGCTTGATAGAAAAATCAACAAGGAAAAACCCTTAAAAACATTACAATGTCAGCCAACATCTCTGTTTTTGTAACCAAGTCAGGGATTTTGAAAATAATTCAAAAAAGGTCCACACACAGTTTGAAAGTTAAATTCAAAAAGTGAACGACAAATCTTCTCCAGATTCAGGTATGACATAACATCCCACAGCCACTAAGCATGAGTAGGCGGAGTAACTTCCTTCCATTTAAGCAACAGAGCCCTCCTGGCTAAAAGCCAGAATGTGTAAATCAGAAGCTTTCAAAGATATATATTTTTTCTCCAACAATCCCAAATAATGCAGTCAAAGGATTAAGCTTAAAATTTAAACTGTTTTCTATGAGCGAACCAATACTGAATCCACACAGCCAACCTTCGCGGGATCTCATATCTCCTGACATTCTGAATGAGCCTTCCATGAGGAACCATACAAATTGCCTTACTAAAATCCATGTACACCACATTCACTGTTCGACCTTCATCAATGTGTTTTGTCATATCCCCAAAGAATTCAAGCAGGCTCACGAGGCATGAACTGCTCCTCACAGAGTCATGCTGACTGTCCATAATCAGCCTATGCTTCTCCAAATGCCCATAAATCCTGTCTCTCTCAATCTTCTCCAGTAATTTGCCCACCACTGAATAAGACTCACTTGTCTGTAATCCCCAGGCTTGTCCCTACACCCTTTCTTAAACAAAGGAACAACATTTGCCACCTTCCAATAAACTGGCACTACTCCTGTGGCCAGTGAGGATGCAAAGATCATCACCAAAGGTACAGCAATCTCTTCCCTTGCTTCCCATAATAACCTTGGATATATTTCACCTGGCTCCGGTGACTCATCTATCCTAATGCTTTGCAAGAGTTCCAGCACATCCTCTCTCCTCACGTTGACATGCCTCAGCATGTCAGCCTGTCATATTCTTTCCTCACAAACATCAAGGTCAGTTTGTGTGGTGAATACTGAAGCAAAGTATTCATTCCGGACCTCCCCTACCTCTTCCAACTCCAAGCACGTTTCCTCTTTCATCCCTGATCAGTCCAACCCACACACTTGTCACCCTCCTATTCTGCACATATGTGTGGAACGCCTTCAGGTTTTTCTTCATCCTACTCACCAAGGACTTCTCGTGTTTCCTTCTAGCTGTAAGTCCATTCTTAAGCTCCCTCCTGGCTACCTTGCAACTCTCCAGAGCCCTGTCTGATCCATGCTTTCTAAGCCTGAGGTAAGCTACATTCTTCCTCTTGACAAGATATTCTACATCTCTTGTCAACCAGGGTTCCTTCACTCTACCCTCCATACCCTGATTCAATGGGACACACCTATCCAGAACCCCATGCAAGTTCTCCCGAAACAACCTCCACATTTCAGCACTCCACTTCCCCAATAAGTCTGTTCCTCATTTACACTCCCTGGTTCCTGCTTAATTGCATCATAATTCCCCCTTCTCCAGTTAATTACTTTCCCATATAGTCTGCTCCTATCCCCCTCCAGGGTTATGGTAAAGGTCAAGGAGTTATGGTCACTATCTCCAAAGTGCTCTCCCACGGAGAGATCTGAAACCTGATCAGGTTCATTGCCTAGTACCAGGTCCAGAATGGCCTCTCCTCTCGTCGGCCTGTCCACATACGATGTCAGAAATCCTTCCTATGCACATGGAACAAACTGCGCCCCATCTATCCCCTTTACACGAAGGAGGTGCCAATCAATGTTCGGGTAGTTGAAATCATCCATGACAACAGGCCTGTTATTTTTGAATCGCTCCAAGATCTGCCTCCTGATCTGCTCCTCAGTGTCTCTGCTGCTATTCGGGTGGGGTGGGGGGTGACGTCTGTAGAATAATCCCAATGGAGTGACCACTTCCTTCCTGTTTCTGACTTCCACCCACACTGACTCAGCAGACAATCCCTCCAGGACATCTTCCCTTTCTACAGCTGTGACACTGTCCCTGATCAGCAAAGCCACTCCCCCACCTCTTTTACCTCCACCCCTGTCCCTTTTGAAACATCTAAACCCCGGAATATCCAGCAGCCATTCCTGCCCTTGCAACAGCCAAGTCCCTGTAATGGCCACCATGTCGTAGTTCCATGTATTTATCCACGCTCTAAGTTTATCACCCTTGTTCCTGATACTTCTTGCATTAGACACACTTCAGCCCATCCAACTGATGGCAATTTTGCCCTTTCAATATTCTTGGCAGATAAAGTAATGGAAAATCCTAAGAGATGCTACGAGCAAAAAGGTAACGAGGAAAAGAATAGGTGCCCTTAAGGATCAATTTGGTATGTGGAGCCACTGGAGATGGGCAAGCTGTTAAATGAATATTCTCGTCTGTATTTACCACAGAGAAGGTCATGGAAGCTTAGGGATTAGGGGAAAAGAATAATGTATTGAAACATATCAACCTTATACAAGAAGAGGTGCTGACAGTCTTCAGGCATATTAAGGTGAATAAACCCCCAGGGCCTAATCAAGTGAATTGTAGGATATTGTGCAAAGCTAGTGAAGAAATCGCAGGGGCCCTGGCAGAGATTTGCATCATCTCCAGCCACAGGTGAGGTGCCAGAAGACTGGAGTGTGGCTAATGCTGTGTCTTTATTGAAGTAGGGCTGCAAGTACAAGCCAAGAAATTACAGGCTGGTGAGCCTAACATCAGTGGCAGGAACGCCCTGATGGACAGGAGCTACCAGTATTTGGAATGGCAAGGACTGATTAAGAATAGTTAGCATGGCTTAGAGCATTGGAAAAACATGCTGCACAAATTTGTTTTGAGTTTTTTTTTTGAAGAGGCAACAAAGGATTGGTGAGGGCAGAATAGTAGACTTGTCTACATGGACTTTAGCAAGACGTTTGGCCGGGTCCCATACGGTGGGCTGGCCTGGAATGTTAGATCAACCAGGATACAGGTAAGCTAGCCACTTGGATACAAAATTGGGAGCCAGAGAATGGTAGTGGAGGGTTTTTAGTCAAATTGGAAGCCCATGACCAGTGGTGTCCCACAGGAATTGGTGCTGGGCCCACTGTGGGTTTTTATATATATATATATATATATATATATATAGATTGTATACAAAATATTTTTGTATATTTTTAATATTAGATTGATATATAATTTTATATGTATCTATTTATATAATGTATATAAAATATATAAATAACCTGAATGATAATGTTGTTAACATGGTAAGTTTGCAGACGACACCAAAATTGGTGGTGCAGTGGACAGTGAAGGTTATCTAAGATTACAACAGGATCTAGAAGGACTGGGGAAGTGGGTCGAGGAACGGCAGATGGAATTTAACCCAGACAATTGCAGGATGCTGCATTTTGAGAAGTTAAACCAGAGCAGGACTTGCACAGTAAATAGCAGTGCCCTGGAGAGAGAAGAACAGAGAACTGGGGGTCAGGTACATTGTTCCCTGACAGTGAAGATGTTTAGTACACTTGCCTTCATCGGTCAGGGCATTGAGTAAAGGAGTTGGTACTCTTCGAGTTGTTGGTGAGACCATACTTGGAGTACTGTGCACAGTTCCAGTCACCCAGCTAAAGGATGTCATTAAGCTCGGGAGAATGCAGAAAAAATTCACAAGGATGTTACCAGGACTTGAGTTACAAGGGGAGGTTGGGATTCCCACACCCCACCGATAGCATAGGAGCTGGAGGGGAGACCTTGTATCAGCATATAAAATCACGAGGGGGTAGATAAGGTCAATGGTCACAAGCTTTTTCCTCAGTGCAAGGAACTCAAACTAGGGAACAGAAATTTAAAGTTAGGGGAAGAGATTTAAAAGGGATGAGGCAACTTACTTTCTTCTTCTTCCCCTCCCCCCCCCCCCGAAGATGGTGGGTACCTGGAACAAGCTGCCAGAGGAAGCTGTGGAGGTGGGTACAGTTATAATGTTTAAGACATTTGGACATGGATAGGAAAGATTTAAAGGGACATGGGCCAAATGCAAGCAAATGGGACTGGCTCAGATAAGACTAGATGAGCTTGCTTCCATGCTCTACAACTTGACTCTGTACAGAAGTAAGTCGATGGTGGAAGGGTCTGGAATGAAGGATTGGAAAGGTACCTTTTTGCCTGTATATTAACTCCAGCTGAAACATTGTTGAGATGAGGCACAATTGTTACCAGGTGGTTGGTGCACTGTCACAGTCTTGCCTGAGTACTGGGATGGGATCTCTTGGGTCAATGCATAAAACTTCCCAGCTTCCAAAGTGGCACTTCAATGTTTAACTCCATGTGTGGTCAGACAATAGTGCATTCCCAGAGAATCACAAGTACATTGGTACAAGGACTGAAGGGCCTGAGTTACAAGGAGAGGCTGGGATACCAGTTAATTTTGTGTTGGGAGTCAAACAGAAACCTTCAAACCCATGACTAATTTGAATGCCCTGCCCACTGAAGCATTGAGATTTATAGATCTGGAAACCAATTAGAAGCAAGTCTGTTAGGATTCTCATGTAAACATGGATCCCATGTAAACAATCAGACCAGCAGTACACCACTCAAGCCTACACTGCCATTCAATAATGGCTGATCTGTCCCAAGCCTCAACAGTACACCACTCAAGCCTACACTGCCATTCAATAATGGCTGATCTGTCCCAAGCCTCAGCAGTACACCACTCAAGCCTACACTGCCATTCAATGATAATGGCTGATCTGCCCCAAGCCTCATCTTGTGTCAGTTCCTCAGCCCTTAATTCCCTGATTCTTCAAATATTTACCAAGTTTCCATAGAAGTTTAAGGGAAGAAGTATCATGTACATGTGGTGAAGATGTTGTCCTCTTATTGGATGGAATCTATTGTGACATTGGGAGGGGGAATCTGCAATATGGAGACACCCTTCTGTAATTACAGCAGACTCCAAAACCAACAGGTTTTTAAATACATCTGTATTTAATTTCAAAATTCATTTTGAAAAAATGAGTCACACAAGCTCAGTTTCTCACAAGTCAAGTTATACAAATTGAAGTACATATTTCTAATTATGGTTTCCAGTAAGATGCTTCTAATTGGTTTCCACATCTATAAATTTATCAGCACGTTCCTTACACATACCCAACTCAAGGCTTCAGCATAGAGCTTGAGCATTCTGGCAATGGTACTAGGGAAAGTCATGCACTTGGGTGCACCCCCTCCATTATGTTCCATGATGCTGCTCACATAACATTGAGCTATTTAGATAGAGCAGCAAGTTCAGCTTTGGCTAATATTTATCCTTTAACATTCTCCTTACCCTCACTGTCAGAAGTTGCACTATGTACACCAGTAACAAGGACCTGCTCCTCCACATGGATTCTTCGCACATTTCCTTAATGGAAAGTCAGTTCTTCCCAAAGAATCACTGTTAAAGTAACCACTGCAAACATCACTAGGGTGGTGGATTAAACACAGGTTAAAAACAATGACTTTTGAAAGTAATGCTGAGTACTTTAATGCCACAATTCATGGAGTCATTTGGAATACAACTTTATTAAGATCACAACTTTATGATCTAAACAAAAAGTTAACAAAAAGTAGGAATGACATTAACATACAACTTGAAACGATGTATTGTGATTTTACCAGTATCATAAATTAAATTATGCATACACTCAAATGTTGCAGTTTATCAACAGTTTTAGTATCAAGTACACAGGTCTAAATGTGAAGAATATTGTCATACTGCACAGCATTCACTCCCAATTTCAACTCCTTTAGCCTCCTAAAGATTATAAGCACTTAAGCTCTGTTCAGCTAATTAACTGGCAAACACTGCATCACAGGACAGCTGCCTATAAAACTAGGCTGCTGTGTTCGACTCCAGCCATCAATTCACAGGTCATCATCTTCATCTGGCAATGCAGTGTCTTGAGCAACCTGGTATATTGAAAACAAAAGCAGACATTTATAAAAATGCATTTCACTAGATACCATTTGTACCCATATGCAAGATACAGGCAGGAAGGAAAGCCTTGAAACTGCAGCACTATTCCAGTGTAAATTCAATGAGCTCAAAATTTGCACCATTTTTCACACCTCAATACAACATATAGTACAAGTGTTTCAGTATATTTTGTGGATTGTTTCCAAAAACATGACTAGGTATGTCAGAACTTAGAACTGACAAGTCTTCTACATGGGTAAATGCATCCACCTTCTCCATGAGACTAAGTAGTGGACAGATGCTTTCCTAGTCAGTAAAGACTGCCAGATCATATCAAATTGGTGTCAATACTCCAGAATATCACAATCCACTACAAAATTCAAACCTCAAGATGATGCAAATTACAGACATTAGAGACTGACAGAGCCAAGTCTTCCAGCTCGTTGCTGATAAGATCAAGTAAATTCTGTTTTCAAAACCGCAGACAACATAAAACTTTCTGGCTGATATCTTCATTGGTTTAAGCTCAGAAAAGTTCTACACCATATACTCATGTCTTCACAGCAATCAACTGATCTGCCAAGGGTCACATGAAAAGTGTACAGATGCAGAAGTGTTCTACATCCATCTCAGTTCATTTATTGCCCTATTTTAAAGCCAGAAAGTACTAGTAAGCAGCAAATAAGAAACAACAGCAGAATTATTCAGGGTATGTATGGTTTACAGTGACCCAGATGAACCAAGTATTACTACTGTACCTTGAGCTCCTCTTCATATTGTGCTGCTAATGCAGGGTCCATCTGAACCTCTGGTGGTGCCAAAGCTGGCATAGCAACAAACTCCAAATTGGGATCTCCAATGAGTTTCCTGGCAAGCCACAGGAATGGCTTCTCAAAGTTGTAGTTACTTTTGGCAGAAATGTCATAGTACTGCAAGGAAGCAAACAAACATCAATGTGCAGTCAGCAAAACTTACACTGTCAGCATTCAAGCAATGATGTTGGTGTGAATGGCCTCTAACTAAAAAGGAACAATTGCAGTACACATCATTCCATTTTGTTAAACCTCACCAGTGAGTGAGAACATTAAAGATGGATTTAAAAATAAAACCAGGGATTTAACAACATGATAAATCAAATTTTTGAAAAATGACACGTTTCAAAAGTCTGAATTCAAAAAGGGTTAAACAAAAAACAAAGTCTAGTTTAGCCATTAGATAATCAAACTAGTCACCCAGGCAATACCACACCAGCTCTCTTTAGCCTCAATGTTTTCTGGAACTTTTAGCCCTGATGCCCAAACTGAATAATACTGAAATCTATTGCAATAACCCTTCTTCCAAATCCCAAAAGAACCCACTAACTTCTGAAAGCATCAAAACTGCTCAGTAACTTCACTGGTGTCCATTCCTCAGATGATTCAAATAACCCCACCTCTGCCTTCCAAGAAATATGCCATCCAAGCTTGCTGCACTGAGTGAAGCCCCAACAAATCCTCTGCAGTGAAAAGCCTTGACTTTCAGATTTAATTTACAAACATCCCCTCAAACTGCTGAGTATAGACAACTGAAATCAGATTTCCTCCATTACCCCTTTCAAAGCTCCCAAAAAACAATTTTAAACAAATGGCTTCACCAAGTGGAGTAATCCAGCAGCTCAATAAACCTACACGCAGCAGTTTGACATGGGTTTCCAAAATTCAGCCTCTCACCAGTGACATTCCAGTAATTGCCAGCTGCCTAGCAGCTTTCCAATGGAATGCTCCTAGCTTAACTGAAGACTGTATGGCTAAACATTGCCCTCAAGTAAAATGAGAACCAGGTTTTTTTTATTCAAATCCTTTCCAAATCAAAGTGCTCAGTGAAAATGTAAATATTTCAGTTGAACAGATGTGGGTGCATTGGAAACATTGTTCAGTGCTACATATTCAACATCTGCCAATTCTGACATGTACAAAATTTACAGGAGAAACAAAGGACTGCAGATGCTGAATTCAATGTCATGCCAATTCT
>JARFYF010000046.1:38824260-38834792 GCA_030265395.1 Rhina ancylostomus
ATAGGTTTGGTGTGAAAGGTGAAATCTTTGAGGGGAAACTTCTTCACTCAGAGGGTGGTGCGAGTGTGGAACGAGCTGCCAGTGGAAGTGGTAGATGCGGGTTCAACTGTAACATTTAAGAGAAGTTTGGATAGGTACATGAAAGAAAGGGTTTTGAGGGATGTGGTCCGGGTGCAGGTGACAGGACTAGGTCAGGTTGGCACGGACGAGATGGGCTGAAGGGCCTGTTTCTGTGCTGTAGTGCTCTAGGACTCATATTATAGATTTAATTCCACTTTCTTGCCTATTCTGCACACACCACGACTCCCAAACAATTGTCCTTCTCTTCCTTGAATTTAAGTGACTTGTCCTTCTTTGGGGTTGATATCCAGAACTCACTGCCAGAGGTGGTGGTGGAATCAAATACAATCACTACGTTTAAGGGTCATTTAGAGAGGCACTCGAATAGGCAAGTCATAAAAAGATATGAAAACTGATCCAAGGAAATGGGACTGGTGCAGATGGACATAAAGGTTGGCATGGATGTGGTGGGCTGAAGGGCCTCTCTCTGTACAACTGACTCATCTCCAACTTAAACAGCCAACATTTTGCTCTGAACTATGCCACCTCCCCCCAGTTCTAGGTTTTCTCCACCACCACCTCAGTTTCTATCTTATCAAGCCCCCACAGAATTTGAAATGTTGCAACAGGATCCCCTTTCATTCTCATCCAGTGAATATAGGCCAACCTCCCCTCATCATTCAAGGAATCAATCTAAATTAACCTTCTACTCCAATGAATCCATCTCCCCTCAAGAGGGGAAACTGTACATAGTATTCCATGCACAGTCCAGCCACCAGTTGTAGAAACACTTACAAGACCTATTTTTATACTCCAACCCCTTGTAACAAGGTTAATATCATTACACTCTAAACTTATGCTTTAAATACTGATATGTTTCAGTCTATTCACTTCATATCTTTCAAGCAACCTCACTCCTCTTCCAATGCATGCTGAATATTGAGCAGTGACAGTATGCATGAGGGTAAAATGAATGGCCAGGATGATCACAGGACATTAAATTGAAAAGTTACACTGAAGATCTAAATGGAGGGAACATTTTTGGATTCTGATACTTGCACAGATTATAAACGTTAAGTTTTGTAAGTTTAAAAGAAATGTACAGAAATTTAAAGGGCTATTTTAAAACATTGATTCAAACCCGATCACTTTATTTGTAGTGGAGATTTCACTCACCGGCCAATTGTAGTACATGTGGCACAACTTGTAGGTCAGTCGCTGCATGTAATCTGGTTTCAGGTTACTGTTGTCAAACACCACATTATAGTGTGTCGGTGTGACAGTACCAACCTTCACTGACTGACTAACTATATAGAAGTCATACCTGATTCATGGAATAAAGAACAAAAAAAGTTTGATTTTCTACTTCCAATATTTTTAATCAGCTAAAATCCTTTAAGACACCAAAAAATTTTGCATGAATTGCTGATACTTTACCATTCTGGTCTTGTGACATCTGTATCAATGACTGTGCCAGGTGGTGGGTTTTGTAATCTTCCGCCAGCTTGTGAAAAAAATCTGGCATTGACACGTTTCTTCACAACAATCACTGATAACTTTGGACTAAAAATGAAAAATATGCTAGACATATTAACAAACAATAAAAACTCATTAAGTGTTTGTGAATGTTTGCATAACTTACTGGTAGTCAGTCAGGTATTTCAAACAATCCAGCAACTGTGGAACCTCATAATTTACCACTGTGTTGAGCTGCCCATCACCAACTCCATCACGGTACACAATGATTCGACCAGGCAGGCACTTATTGCATGCATGCCATGCCTTTAAAGCAGCTGCAGAATCAAAAAAAAAGTTCATTTAAGGAATACTACTGAACTTACTAAAAGGGAACAAGTCTAATCCGTCAAGCTGACAACTTTGAATCTAGATGAAATTTGTATGGCATTTTACTGAATGTCAAATACTGAGATTTACAGGGCCAGACAGCATGTCAGTACCCAATTGCCAACATTTAGCTCCGTAGCCTTCAATGCCTTGGCAATTCAAATGCTCATCTAGATACTTAGATGTCAAGTCTCTGCCTCCACCACCCTCTTGGGCAGTGCATTCCAGATCTAATCACCTGGGTGAAACATTCTTCCTCAGGTCCCCTATAAACCTTCTATCATTTATCTTAATCTATATCCTCTTAGTCATCTCTGCTGTGGGATAAAGTTCCTTACCAATCACACCCCTCAATTTTATACACCTCTATCAAGTTTCCCTCCAACTCCAAGGAAAACAAACTCAATCTAACCAGTCTCTCGTCCTAGCTGAAGCACTCCATTCCATGCAACATCCTGTTAATCTCCTCTGCACCCTTTCCTGTGCAATCACATCCTTCCTACAGCATGGCAACTAGAACTAGACAGTAACCCCCAGATGCAACCAAACTAATCCCTGCCCATGTTCCATGGCAGGGATAATGAACGCAAATATTGGTACACCTTCCAAACCCACCTTATCTACCTGTGCTGCCATCATTATGACTTGTACATCAAGATCCCTCTGTTCCTCAATTCTCCCCGGGGACCTACAATTCATGGTGTATGTCATGGTCTTTAGTCTTTCCATCTTACCAACTGACATCTTGTAGCCTAACCCTCCTTCCTATTCTGAACTCTACCAGTTGTCATGTCATCTGTAAGCTTACCGATTACCTTCTATATTCACATCCAAATTGCGTGGGGTATATAACATTAAGGATCCCAACCAATCCCTGCATCACTGGCCACCAGCTTCAACTGTAATAAAACATTGCTCCATAATCCTTTCCCTTTAAGATAATTTTGATCCAATTTGCCCTGGATCCCATGAGCTCTAATCTTTTGGTCCAGTCTTCCAGGCAGGACCCTGTCAAAAGCTTTCCGTAAGTCTATGTGCGTAGAATACAGCACAGGAACAGGCCATTTGGCCACAATGTGCAAAACTAACTAAACTAGTAATTAAAGCCAAACTAAACTAATCCCTTCTGCCCACTCAATGTCCATACCCCTCCATTCCCTGTACATTCATGTGCTTAAGAGCCTCTTGAACGCCTCGTTTTTGCCTCTACCACCACCCTTGGCAGCACATTCCAGGTACCACCAACTTTTTAAATTAAAAAAATTCCCCTGAACGTCTCTTTTGAACTTACCCACCCACCTTAAATGCATGCCTTCTAGTATTAGACATTTCAAGCCTGGGGGGAAAAGATACCAACTGTCTACCCTATCTATGCCTCAACTTTATAAACTTCTCACGTCTCCCCTTAACCTCTGCTGCTCCAAAGAAAACAACCCTAGTTTGTCCAACCTCTCCTTATAGCACATAGCTTCTAATCCAGGCAGCATCCTGGTAAACCTCTTCTGCACCCTCTCCAAAGCCTCCAGATTTTCCTATAATGGGGCAATCAGAATTGAATGTCATCTGTAAGCTTACCGATTACCCAAATGCAGCCTAACCAGAGTTTTGTAAAGCTTCAACATAACTTCCTGGCTCTAGAATTCAATGCCTCGACTAATAAAGGCAAGCATGCATTAGTCTTCTTTACAACCCTATCAACCTGTGCAGCCACTTTCAAGGAGCTATGGACTTGGACCCCAAGATTGGGTTTTGCCATTAACTACGTACTATTCCTTTACACATGATGTCCTAAGGTGCAACACCTCACACTTGGCCAGGCACTAAACTCCATTTGCTATTTCTCTGCCTATGTAGATCACATCAACTATACTGCCCTCAGTGCAGAGTTTTTCCAAAGAGCTAATAATCAAATTTGTTACAGCATCTCCCCCAGCAAAGCCATGTTGACTATCTAAATAGTCCTTATCTTTTTAAGTGCAGATTGATTCTGTCCCTCAGTTTCAATAGCTTCTATGACTGACATCACTCATTGGCTTGTAATTACCTGGCTTATCATTTCTGCCCTTTTTGAATAAAAGTACCACATTTACCATTCTCCAGTCATCTCACATCTGTGGTCACAGAAGGTTTGAAAATCTGTCAGAGCCCCAGCAACCTGTTTGCTTGCCTCCATAGCAGCCTCCATCAGGGCCTGGGGATTTATCCACCAGAGCCCACCAAGATACCCAACCCCACTACCCTCTTGCCTTTATAGATGGTCTTTCAAGTTTGCCCCTAATGATCAGTTCAAATACTTTCTGGTTATTGATGCAAGGTTAACAAAACTTGCTTCATTTTAAGTTCCAATTTGGTAATTTATTTTGATTTCCATTTTATGATTCTATCAGCGGTTTGCAACCCTCCCAGGTCTCCCTCAACATCAGCTGTACCTAGGTGAGTGAAGAATGGCAAATGTGATTTTGATTTAGTTTAGTCTACCCAAGACCTCAATGCAAATGAAATCAATTTGTGATCATATCAACAGCATTACCTTGGAAGGTGTAAAATGGCACTTTACCCCAAGAACAATTAGCTGCAGCCTGTTCTACCCCTTGCCCCTGCTGTCATTCAGTAAAATTGTGGTTGATCTTTTACTTCAGTGCCACACCTCACCTCATCTCCTTTGGGTCCCTCAATTTCTAAAAATCTGTCAATCTTGATTCAGTAACAGTTCCATAGCCTTTTAGTGGATAATTCTAAACCTTCTGGGTGAAGCAAAATTTTTTCCACATCTGGCCCAAATGGTTGACCCCTTATTTTGAGGTCGAGATTCTTAGTTTAGACATGCCAGCAAGGGGACACATCAGTCCTGTGTCTACCCTGTCAACCCCTGTAAGAATTGTTATACATTTAAAATGTCCTGTGATTCTTTTAAACCCAAGAGAACATGGGCCTGGTCTGTTTAATCTGTCCCCATCCTGTCAGGAATCAATCTGGTAAATCCTCACTTCATTCCTTTTTATGTTTATCCTTCCGTATATCTGTGGGCAATAGTCAGATTAGGTCAGAGTTTGGCTTTAAGGAATGCGATGATCTGATGAGTGTGCATATCCCAATATGTTCATTCAGATTATGAACACACTAAGTGCATCTACAAGCTGAGTCAAAAGTTGGTAAAATAACATACACACCCCTACCTTGTAAACAAACTTTCAATCCATCTACAAGTTCTTGTCCACGATCTTGTATGATACAGCGAGAAAACCACCTAGTCACAAAGCTCAGTTAATCAGAAATTCTTCAATCTGAAGAGTTGGTATAGTCCTTTACCCTGGTGATCTTGTACTAAGCCTATGACTTGTGTAAAGAGCCACTTCTTCACACTAATTTCAAAAACAGGTACTTAAGTACCTTAAAGACATATCAGAATCTCCAAATAAACTCACTGTGTCACTGCTCAACATCCTTTGCCATCTTAATACCCAAGATTTTACATAGTTATATTTAATTTTTAATATGTATAATTTGTCAAGGCAGCTGTACAATCCTGATCAGATCCTTTATTTCTAGGAAAGTCTCCGATGAGAGAGGCGAGCAAAGTTCTGTGACAGCTCTGGGATGCCACAGCCCCACCTAAAACTAAACAATTACATTGGGTTGAAAAATCAAAATTCTGCATGCACTAGAAATCCAAAATAAAACAAAGTGCTGGAAACACTTAACAGCATCCCTGGAGAAAGTGTTAACATCTGAGGTTGAACACTTTACATCAGAACGGTGAATGAGGTTTTTAAAAATGTGTAGGGTTGTTTTAAAGTGCCAAGGGAGTGAAGAAGCTTTTCAAAGTAATCTTCATTGGTTAATTTAAATCCCATGCAGAAAGTGTTGCAGGTGAATAAGTCTTATATACACACTTCACAGCCACTGATCCAAAAACAACTTCTGAAAAAGCAAACATTTAATTTGATTTCAACCTAACTGGGGGCTCAATTGAAGTTTCAGTTGGGGTGAAAGAATGTTTTAGGCAAATAACATATTCAATTAGTCATAGTTCAGTTGGAGCTTACCTGGTTATTGTTTGATTAAGACTGGCAACAAATCCTGCGATTGACTTTCTTCCAGCAGTATTATCATGATAACAGTCTATACCAATCACCATCAGCTGTTTGAGCTGTAAAACATTCACCATGTTAAAATTGACCCATGGATTTAAGATACAATAAAAGATAGATAACCCATTCTGGATTATCTACCCAAATTCTAAAGTGAACTTAATCATCACAGAACCAAATCTTTAAACTAGAACCTGTATGGTAATCATAAATATTTCTTTACTATCACCTTTCAATGAAAGGAAATTTAAACAATCAGAGCAAGAACTCTACTAAGGACAACCCTACATGCACATATGTTAATAACTATAGTAAAACTGCGGTAAAAGCCTGGCTATCCTGCAGTTCGCAACTTTTGAAAAATACGAATATTTGAGCAACTCTCACCTATCATATTTAGCATGGGGGTTTTACTGTAGTTCCACATTCTACGAAATGCTGAGCATTTGAAATGCAGACGACTGACATCACTTCCCCCAACACTCCAAGCACAAGTACCTCCAAATTCTCCAAACAGTGGGGGAGGGAAATAATGGTAATTTGGATAACTACCTCCCAAATAGTGAGCCCATTCAGAGCACTTTTAAATCAACCATACCAGCTTGAAAGCAGCAAAAAGTAAAAACCCTTATTTATATTGAAATTAGTGTTAAATTGATAATCAGAGGCATAGTACTGTAATGATTCAGTCTTTCAGTTTCCTGCAAATTTAAAAGCTTCTATTTAGAAGGATAAATTAAGTGGATTACCTTGAGAGACATGGACAACACTGGAATCCACTGAGGTCAACCAGGAAGTGTGTGCAGACTTGACTAGACAGATGCACGTGGTTCTATATGGACTCCAGAGAATCAGTGGAATTCTTTGTTTAAAACACCACGGTATTGGTTTTTTTGTCTGGTCCCAAACAAATTACATTTATTGAAAATAATTTCACAATTTACTAAATTAGGATTTGAATTTCCTCCAACTCTTGCAGCGTGTTTACGCTTGTGCCAGTCCAATACAGAACCAAAACACCTTCATAACTGTTGCAGAGCAAAGCTTTCCATACTGATAAATTGATGCTTCCACTGTTTTTCTGGTTTTATGGTTATTTGAATCCACAGTACAGGAGGGCTTCAACTGTGCTGCAGTTCCTTCACTGCCATACAGAAAATTTTAATACTTAAGGGTATATATTGGTTGGTGTTTCTGAAAAACTCGACTTTTAATGAACCATACTACTTTGCAACACCACAAAACGTGTTATCATTCTTATGTAAATACTTACCGGTATCTCAACACTCCACAGTTCACCACCCATTTTACAATTTATCTGTAAAGCAATTTTTGTGGCAATAGTCATCAATGCCTGAGGCTTGCTCAAAGTGCGAGCAACAACACACTGACTTGGAGTAGGGCATTCAACACACAAGTATTTCTTGATTGTATCGTATTTGTCTTTGCGGTTAGATGGAAGGACACAAACCACCTGTTGAGGACAGAAGGTTAATTCGAACTTAATGAAATTTCACACTCTCCCTGCAACCGCACCATCCTCCCCCTTACACCTTAGATGCTTTGCTGAATAATTAAGTTTTTTTAATATAAATTCTCACTATAATCTTCATTTTAGATTAAATATTGATCAACAATACCATCTTCCCTTAAACATTTGGATTAAGGTAGCACCATTCAGGAACTCAGAGCATCCCAAATGTTAATAGAAAATGCAGTCCTTGGAGGTCTTTGTCTTCTTCATCAACCCTCAGGTCTGAGAATGATGCTTCCACTCCAGCTCAGGCATGGAAGTCACCTACATGGGAATTCTTTTAACACAAGGTTGCAATTGCACACCCAGCTACCAAATGACAGAGGAAAAAGTCTTGGAACAGTGGCAGAGAGATCCAAGAGGAATGGAGACCAGCCTCTGGTACAGACTTAGTGACACACACTGGCATGGACACTGATAATCCAGCACAATGAATCATGGAAACAGATACATTCCTCCCACACCCCCAACCCCCGCCAGTTTCCCAATTTCTGTCATCCTTCCACAAACTGCCTCCCTCCCCCTCACCAGACAACCTCCAGCTTCAGCAGCCCACCTAAGATTAGCAGACTGACATGCTCCATCGACTGCAGGCTGGAATGAGTGCATGATTAACCAGCCAATGCAGGATAATTCATTCTGCACGGGTGGGGGTACTGCACTCAGTTGTCATTCGGGACACACAATAACCCTGTGCAAGAGGGGCCTGCATCTCCAGCCCTGCTTTTAAGCTCATTGAAACAGAGCTACCAAAATCATTGTGGTCTCTTACAATTTTTGTAGCCTGAGTAACATTAGACTGCAATGCCTTCAAAAATGCCTCACTGCGATCTTCCACCTCAATCCTGCAATATAAATGAACATTTTAGGAATTATATAAAACCCTGATTCTGGCAATACAATGACAAAAGTTAATAATGTGGTGTATACTCAGCCCCATCTACACAAATCAGTTACCAGAGACTGAAACATACCCCTGTAATGGTGAGACAAATGAACCTAAAATTACCAAAAGCAGGGACTGCTAGAAATACTTAGCAGGGCAGTCAGTATCTGTGGAGAGTGAGAAAAAAAGGAGTTAATGTCATTGACCCTTCATCAGAAAGTCAGCTTTGATATATCAGCTGTTTTTCCCTCTCCAGAGGCAGCCTGACCTAATGAGTATTTCTAGCATTGTGCTTTCATTTCAGATTTCCAAAGCATTTTGATTCCTAGATAAAATTCCTTTTCATCAAAATTGTCCATCCAACAAAAAGACAACTTGTCTATTCAAAACAGCAAGTATAGCCTTCAAGTGGTGGGAAGAGAGCCATCTATCGAATGTCAATGATAGAAAGCTAGATTATCTACCTTGCACTAACTGTGTTACCTGCCACCCATCATGCAAAGTCTGGATTTGTAGAGGGCAGGATGCATCTGGAGCTAGACCACTTCATCAGCTGAGAAATTGTTAAATGGGCTTGGGAACCTATGTCAAGGGAAAATGATGCCAGGAGTGTGAAACAGATGCCTGTGACATTGTTTTTGTGCACAAATGCCTACCTCATTATTTTTCCCTTCCTAATCCATTAGTATGTTTGGTGGCAGTATTTGTAATATGTTAAGTGCACTACTTGAGGAAAGTTAAATTATTTTAAAATTATTTCAGTCACTACATCCAGTGTGACTGAATACTTACAGTAATGGCTTCTCCATCCTAATGCCCATTGCCTTCACTACTTTCCCCAAAGTTTGGAAAAGACTCCTAGCCACATCAGCATTTCTTCGGGTAAAAACCAATATCCAATTTTCCAGGGGAACAGGATTGATCAGGCAAGAACCTCTGGTTTCTCTGGACCACTCTGCTACTTGGGGATTATAGTCAAACTGAAATGCAACGAGAATGATGTACGAAATGTGAACAATTTAACAAATATCCATGCCACTTCTCACAATGTACATCCAACATTTTTTTGTACTACAAATAACAGTTAGAAAAATTATCCGCATATAATTAAAGAAACGCAGCCAGGGAATGTGGAAAGGGCACATTTATAGATGGCAAATGATACCCATTGTTAATCAAACTAGTTCAGTTTCTAGTGTATATAAATGCAAGTACATCTCTTTCCTGTCAGCAGTGTTTAGCTTCAGTGTGAAAAGAACCTTTTCTGATAGAGGGAGTGCATCAACTTTATCTCAAGCAGAAAAACAACTAAAAATAAAAATCTCTATTTCAAGCAAGCACCCTCCCGCAAATGTTTCAGGGGGTTGGGGGAAAAAGGGGGGGAAGGGAAGGGAAAATAACTCAAGTACACCAAAGGTGGAGGACTTGAGTTGGGAAGCGAGATCATGTTTAAAAAAAACTGGCAAATATGGACAAGAACTAAAAATCCTTGTGCTGTAGATTTCCATAACTCTAATAGAACTGTGGGCAAACAAGGCTTATAGTAAAAAAGGAACTGAGGTTTAAACCAGTAGCAATTCTAAGCATCAGCAGGGAGATAGAAGTACCATTTTTATTCAAGGCCACTTAACCTTGTCTCTCTACTCAATTATTCTAATTGATTGCATCTGATAATCTCTAAGACTGAAGCCTTTAAGTAATTTGGTGCAAACAATCTTCTGGAGGAACTCTGTTCAAGCAGTACCTAAACTGCTGAGTTCCTCCAGCATACTGTTTGTTGCTCTGGATTCCAGTATCTGCAGTATCTTGTCTCTTCAGGTAATTTTGATACAAGATACAACCTGAAGAGGTTATGCATTTGAGGAACTGAAACTAACAGAACAGGCAATGTGGGAAAATAAGTGGGATGGAGGAATAGTGGGATCCTAGAGTTTATGCCCAAGAGCCTTAAGGTAGCAGAACATCCAAAGCAGTGGTTTTCAACCTTTATCATGCTGCAGACCCCCAGAACATGTCCTTGTTAGATGGCAGACCCCCAAAGCCCACAAAATCAAAGCGATAATTCATTCATACAACAATTAAATTACTGCATATCAGCCCTATTGAAATAGCGACT
>JARFYF010000046.1:39029481-39044379 GCA_030265395.1 Rhina ancylostomus
CATATCCGTCCACTCCCTACCCGTCCACGGGCCTGTCTAAACGCCTCCTAAACACCACTATCGTATCTGCTTCTCTCACCTTGAGGCAGTGTGTTGCAAGCACCTACACTTGCTCCACACATCTCCTTTAAACTTTCCCCCTCTCCCCTTAAATCTATGCCCTCTAGTATTTGGCATTTCTACCCTAAGAGAAAGACTCTATCTATTCTGTCTATGCCTCTTATAATTTTATATACTTCTAACAGATTGCCCCTTAACCTCCAGCGCTCCAAAGAAAACAATCCAAGTTTGTCCAACCTCTCCTTATAGCTAATACATGCCAGTCCAGGCTACATCCGGGTAAACCTCTTCTGCACCAAAGCCTCCACATCCTTCCTATAGTACAGTGACCAAAACTGCACACAATACTCCAAGTGTGACCTAACTAAAGTTTCTACAGCTGCAACATCTGTACTCATTGCATCGACTGATGAAGGCAATCATGCTGGACGCCTTTGTTACCACCCGTATCCACTTGTGCTGCTACTTTCAGGGAGCTATAAACTTGCAGCTCAAGATCCCCCTGTACATCAGTGCTCCTGAGGGACCTGCCATTTACTGTACACTCTTGCATTTGACCCTCCCCCCAAATGCAACACCTCACACTTGTCTGGATTAAACTCCATCTGCTATTTCTCCACCCAAATTTCCAACTGATCTGTATCTTGCTCTATACTTTGACAACCTTATTTGCTATTGCCAAATCCAGCAATTTCCGTGCCATCTGCAAACTAACTAATCAGACCACCTACATTTTCATCCAAATCATTGATATAAATCACAAACAACAGCGGTCCCAGCACCGATCCTTACAGAACACCACTGGTCACAGACCTCCAGTCAGAAACAGCCTCCACCACTACCCTCTGACCAAGCCGATTTTGAATTCAGTTTACCAACTCTCCATCACTAACATCACCAATCTTTGTGTATCTGCAAACTTACTAATCACATCTCTTACATTCAAACCAATATTGTTAACATCAGCAAGAAAGCGACACGTGTGGGAGGTAAGGGACGATAGCTGGGGCTCTGACAGAGATTTTTACCCTCTGGCCATAGCAGAGGTGCCTGATGACTGAAGGAGAGGGAAGGTATGCAGGGGTAAGCCCGATAATTACAGGCTGGGGAAATCACTAGAAAATAATCTAAAGAGAAGATTATTCTACACATGGAAAGGCAAGGGTTAATCAAAGATCACAAGCATGGCTTTGTTAAGGGGAAATCCTGTGACTAATTTGATTGAATTTTTCAAAGAGGTTACAGTGCTGATAAGGGTAGAGCGGATGATGTAATCTACCAGACTTCAGTACGGCTGATGACAAGGTTCCGTATGGCAGACTGGATCTGAAATTGCCTTGGTGAAATGAGGCAGAGGGTGAAGTTGATCATTTTTTTAGTGATTGGACTGTGACCAGCAATGTACAGCAAGCATCCACTTCTTGCCTTTGTTAACAGTATGGATTTGAAGGTCGAAGATATGAATTGGTGATGTTATTGATAGTGCGAAGGGTGGTCTTTGGCTGCAGGACAATATTGACCAGTGGTAAAATGGGCAGATTACACTGCAGTAGATGGAACTGAATCCTGAAAAATGTAAGGTGATGCCTTTTAGGAGGGCTAATAAGGCTCTGATTATACACAACCAATAGTAGGACCCTAAAAAGTAGTGAGAAACTGAGGGATCCTGGTGTAATCTGTCCAAGGATTCCTGAAGACATCATCGTAAGTAGAAGGCATCTGGGATACTTGCCTTCATTAGCTGGAGTATAGAATACGGGAGCAGGAAGGTTATGATACAACTGCATAAAACACTAGATAGGCCACAGCTGGAGTCCTGTGTACAGTTCTGGTTGCCACACTATAGGAAGGATGTGACTGCATTTGAGAGGGTGCAGAGGAAGTTCACCAGGATGATGTCTGGGATGGAGCGTTTCAGCTAATGAGGAGAGATGAGATACGCTGGGGTTGTTTTCCTTGGATCATAGGGGGATGAGGGAGATACACAAAGATACTGATATATAAAACACTTTGAGGGGTGTGAGCAGAGAAGGTAGCAAGAAACATCACCACAGCAGAGATGTCTATGGCAAGAGGCCATGGGTTTAAGGTAAGGGCCAGATTTAGAGTGGGTTGAGGAAGATTCTTTTTCACACAGAGGGTGGCTGAAATCTGGAACATGATGAAGGCAGGTACTCACTCTCACAACATTACAGTATTTAGATAAGCACATGAAACAGCACGGCATAGAGGGCAATGGACCACGTGCTGGAAAATGCCAGCATGGGTTGCTGGGTCAAAGAGCCTGTTTCCTTGCTCTATGATAAAGCTTAAGATGAAAGATCAGTCTGACCAGAGTTTGGAGGTGACTGGTGGGAGTAGAGTAGCTGTGCTGAAGGACACGGTAGTACACATCAATAAATCGTGGGTGCTTGTAAGAAAAGTACGTGGGCGATTATCATATGGACTGGACAAATCAAGTTGATAAGGGTAGCCTCAAGGACAACATCTTCACAAGGGAAAAGAAGGAAGTGTAAGTCAGGTACAAGAAACTGTTATTGAGTGAGATCTTTGAGGTTTACAGGGGATATAAGAGAGAACTTAGGGCAAAAGGAGCCATGAAATGACCTTGGTAAGTAGGATTAAGAAGAATCCTAAAGCCTTTTAGAAGCAAGACAGTATCTATGGAAAGATAGGTCCCCTCAGGAACCAAAGGGGTAATCTATACATGGAAGCAGGGGATATGAGCAAGGTCCTTCTCATAGGTGTTCACCAGGGAGAAGGATGTGGAGTCTGGAGTGTTAAGGGAGGGGCATGTCTGTATCTGGAAGGAGAAAATACTAGAACTATTGGAGCACATTAGGGTGCATAAATCCCATGGCCTATTGGAATCTCTCCCAGGAGATTAAGGGAAGCAGAGGAAGAGATTGCTGGGGCTCTGAGAGATTTTTTCATCTTCATTAGCCACAGGTGAGAACCAGAAGACCGGAGCCATGGCTAATGTTGTCCCCTTGTTCAAAAAGAGCAGTAGGGATACACCTGGAAACCACAGGCAGGTGAGCCTTACATCCGTGGTAGGGAAGTTGTTGGAGAAGATTCTGAGGACGTATGTTCACTTGGAAAGTCAGGGACTGATTGGGAGTCAGCATGGTTTTGTGCAGACAAGATCATGTCTCACAAAACTGATTGTTTTTTTTAGGAAGTAACTAAGAAAATGGATGAAGGCAGAGCAGTAGACGTGTTTACATGATGAAGAACTTTGTCTAAGGATGCTGTGGAACACAGATCAGCTGGAAAGTGGGGCAGAACAGTGGTAGACAGAACTTGATCTAGGCAAATGCACTTTGGGAAGTCAAATTCTGGTAGGACATGTAGAGTAAATGTCAGGTTACTCGAGGAGCATCGATGTACAAAGAGACCTTAGAATACAGCAGTACACATCAATAAGTCAGGTGGATAGGGTAGTGGAGGAGGCTTGTGGTATGTTTACCTCATAGGCTAAGACACTGAGTACGACAGTTGAGTCATCATGTTGCTGCTGTACAAAACATTGGTTGGACTGCACTGGTGTACAGTTCTGGTCTCCACACTACAGAGAGGATGTGGTAGCAATAGACAGAGTGCAGAAGAGATTCACCAGGGTGTTGTCTGAAATGGAGGGCTGCAGTTACAAGGAGAGATTGGATAGGCTGGGATTGTTCTCACTGGAATGTAGGAGGCTGAGGGGTGACCTTTATAGAGGTATATAAAAGGGACATTTTTGGACTGGCATTTCTCTACTACTGGGGTATCAAAGGGATCAGAGTTGGAGCCTCAGTGCACTCAGTCCACGTTGATGGTTTAGATGAAGGGAGTTGTAGACTGTGGCCAAACATGGTGATGATATAAAGATAAGTGGGTTAGCAGGCTGTGAGTCTGCAAAGTGATGCAGAGAGGTTAGGTTAGTGGGTAAGAAGTTGGCAGATGCAGTATAATGTGGGAAGGGGAAGGTATTCTATTCTGGAAGTTACAATGATAAACCAAATCATTATTTGATTTTGTAAGACTGCAAAATGTTCCAAAGCAAAGGATCTGAGGTTCATAGAAACACAAAAAGTTAACACATAGGTACAGCAAGTAATTAGGAAGGCAAAAGGGAATAGTAGCCTTTACTCCAAGGGGCATGAATATATAAACTGGGTCATTTTGATGGAACTTTAGAAAGTGCTGGTGAGACAGCACCTGGAGTACTGCCCACAATTCTGATCCCTGTAGTTAGCGAAGGATGTGCTTTCATTTGAGGTAGTGCAGCAAAGGATGACAGGGTTGATATATGAGGAATGGTTGCATAGAACTGGAACTGGTTCATTACTGTCACGTGTACCGAGGTACAGTGAGAAACCTGTCTCGCATACTATTTGTACAGATCAATTCATTACACAGTGCATTGAGGCAGTACAAGGGAACACAGTACAGAGTGCAGAGTGAAGTCTCACAGCTACAGAGGAAGTGCAGTGCAGGCAGACAAAGCTGGGCTTATCTTTAGTGGAGTGTGGAAGAGGGAGAGATTCCAAAGGGGATTGACAGAGTGAAAGCTGAGAAGATGTGCGGTCAGACAGAGATGAGGACGACTTTCTTCCCTGAGGCTTGTGAATCTTTGGAATCCTTCCCCAGAGAGCTGTGGAGGCAGTCACCGAGGGCGAAACTTTCAAACTACAAGGGTGTAAAGGGGTGCGGGATGAGAGCAGGAAGGTGGCGTGGAGGCTAAGAATGGGATCAGCGTGACCTTATCGAAGGGAGGGGCAGACAAGGCCACTTCTTTCATTTATGTTCTAAAGACGGAGGTAAAGCTCCTAGTTTTCTCTCCTTCGTGTGAGCTTTAATTGGAGCTGGCAGAACAATGTTATCTAACTCCCATTCAGTGGATTAGCTGTTAATGGCAAAACCTGTTAACTACCGAACGATGTAAGATTTCTGAAAACCAAGCTGTAGGACTCTAATCTCTCCCCAAATGGAGAGTGTTCTCTGCAGTCAGCTAGTGGAATGGTGCTGGTGCTTGCAGCGAGACACAGGATGTTTCAATGTACTGTGGCACTCACTGTTGGCAATGTTGGAAGCTGTATAACTGTCGGCCATTCCTGATACTTGACTGGCGATGCTGACCTCACTTGCTCTGCGGAAGCCCCTGAATATTGGGGCTGTTGAGGGAGAGGAAGGTGATGAACCTTCCATGAAGACACCGGCATGAGTCTGAACGACATCCGCTGTTGCACCAAAACAAGGAGATCAACATTAAACCCAACAGGCAACAGACCAAACACAAGGATGATCGGGTAATGGCATCAACGTTTTAAATCAGTTTCAGGTAGAGAAAGTTATTCCATTTGAAGATTGTAATAAAAAGAAAAGTAAAAGCAAAAGACAATCCACTACATTGTGAACCTTGGTGATGGCAGTCAGAAGGGGGAAAACAGACTAAATGTGGCTCGATTTGGGAATAGCAGAAGATGAGAGTTAACACTGCAGAAAACATCAAACTCAAGCTTGGGGGATTGCATGCTGCTCAGCTTGGTCTCTGGATTTTAAATTCTGGTACACCAATACATCATTCTTATGAATTGTACTCAGCATATTTCCCTTGGCAAATAGATGCATTTTCCTGCATTACAAAAAAACATTTTGGATGAAGTAGATGAAAAAGTAAAGAGGATTCTGACCATATTTCCCCTTCTCTGACATGCACCAATAAATCAGTGAATACTGTAAAACAGAAGCCCCCCAATTGTTGGATGATCATAGTGTTGTGGTCAGCAGATCAATGGTTGACTATCAGGGCTGCCAGTTCATGGTTTGGCTGCAGAACTGAGTGCTTGAGAAGCAAAGGAGTTCTGTGTTGGCAAGGGAGGTGAAGTAGAGTTCACTTCACTCCAAGGATTGTACACACTCAATCGCTGATCAGCAGTTACAGAGACAGGCGTGTTCCGTCATTCAGTCTCAATGATGGACAAATGAAGAAACCAGGGTGACAAAGAGTGGGAGGGCCTTGGGGAGTGGTGGTCACAGATAAAATTCAGTGAGGAATTATGTGCTATAAAGTTGTATCAGAGATCTATATTCTGATACTAATTATTCCAATATTCCAGTGGCTAACTGGAACGATGTTCTATGTTTAGTTTCTTCAAATGCCTAAAATGCCAGAAACCCAAACAATGAATTTGGTCAACTTTGTTTCATACAATTAGCTCATGTATTCCCTTTGTTCTTGGGTTATCCGTTCAAAACAAATTTTAAAAAATTATTTTTCAGACACACTGAATTTCAAGCAGTAAGAATTACTTCAATACCAAATTTCTCATGCCAAAAAAATCCCAAAAGCACAAAATGCAAAGTAAAACCCAAACTCACTACACAAAGATCTGGATTGGAAAAGTCCTGCCAATCCATTAATAGGGGAAAGAAATGAACAACATGCAAAAGTAGAATCAGAAAGCAGAGGTAGCTGAAATCAAATACTTAATTGGATTCTTTATTAAATTGATGACAGCATGACTCTACACGAGCTGCTCTTAATGTGGGCAAAAGCAAAGAGTTCCTTATATCAGTGTGCAGTGATACATGAGTGAATCATTCATGAGAATAACAGTGACTGAATATGATTGATGAAACTTACAAAGTAAGAGTGCCAATCCTGAATTGCCCTCAGGGAGACAAGATCAAGGGCAATCTTTGCACAAGGTGGGATCACTTGGTTACAATTTGTCAATACACTTGCACCAGTATTTGTATATCTCTGCTCAATCTTATCTTGGATTTAGTTCAAACGAATTGACAATGAATTTGAAATTAAAGTGGATGCTTTAGCAAGTGCAAACAAAAAATGTCAGATACTGCCCTGTGTTGGACTTGAAAGAATTTCCACTGTGTGTAAACAATACAGTATCTGTGTTCTACATGACCAGGTATTGGCTGCTGATTATTCTCATTGCTGGGATGAGATTCTACTGGAAGTGCTGCAGCAGTATCTGGGTGTGCCTATAACACAAGTGTGGGTGGGTCGTGGACATCACTGAGGGGCTTGGTGTTCACCGCCCAGCTCAAACTCCCCTCGAAGTGACAACACAAAAACAAAATACTGTGGATGCTGGAAATGTAAATGAGAAACAGAACATGGCAATGCCAGGTGAAAGAAGAGGAAAAATGCAACACCTGCCCATCCCAACATCCAGGGCTCAAAACATACTTACTCTGTGAAGCAGTGATTTAATTGTATTTCTTACAATTTCGTACACTGCATTCACTCCTTACAAAGTGGTTCCCTCTGGGCTATGAAGATTAAATGCAGAGTAAATGACACTCTTCAGTGTTTCATTTGCAAATGTGACCCTGGTTCCAGTCTCTTTAAGTATTTGACCCACTCCCAGGCTAACCTCAACTATTCCCAGTGAAGCTCAGCAAATGCTCAGGGAAAAGACAAACTACAGCCAATCAGCCTGAACACAGAGTTCCACAGTTTCAGGTTTCCAGCACTCACAGTAGTTTCCTCTGGTTACTTCAAATAATTATTCTGCTTGCCCACATGGATCTTCAGTTCCTTCCCTGTCCTGTCACCTCACTTTCACCTTGAATTATCACCCTTGGGCTGTGTCCACAAGAAACTGCAGAGTTGTGGACATAGCTCAGCCCATCAGGGAAACCAGCCTCCCTTCCTTGGACTCTGTCTTTACCTCTCGCTGCCTTGGGAAAGCAGTCAGCATAATCAAAGACCCCACCCACCCAGGACATTCTCTCTTCTCCCCTTTCCCATCAGGCAGAAGATACAGGAGCCTGAAGGCACGTACCACCAGGTTCAAGGACAACTTCTATGCCATGGTGATAAGACTATTGAATTATACAATGAGATGGACTCGACTTCACAACCTACCTTGTTATGATCTTGCCTACCTGCAATGCACTTTCTCTGCAGCTGTGAGACTTTACTCTGTATTCTGTTATTGTTTTTACCCTGTACTACCTCAAAGCACTCTGCAATGAATTGATCTGTACAATCAGTATGCAAGACAAGTTTTCCACTGTATCTCGGTACGTGACAATAATAAACCAACACCAATACGTGACAATAGTAAACCAACACCAATAGATCTCCTGCTTTTCACTCATCTTTCATTTTGTTCTATTCTCCTCTCTTTCTTTTCTGTGCATTTTCAAACCTGCACCCCTAACTTATCCCAGTTTCTGAAACATTATTCAGTTTCTCCCTTCACAGCCGCTGCCTGACCTGCTGAATGCTTCCAGCACTTTTTATTTCTGTACCCCTGAACTGAATGGATTCAATGGCCACTTCAAGAGGTACAGTGGCAGTATTTCTTTTCCCAAAAGGACATGTGCGAATTAGATGAGTTACTTGACAATCTGATAGCTTCATGGTCAATGTTAATGACATTAACTATGTATCCTTTTTATTTAATTTATTGAATTTTAAATCCCAGCTGTCCTGAGGATCAGTCCAGGCCTCTGGATAACTAGTCCAGCAATGTAACTACAGTGTTATTGTATGGCAGCATGTGTGTATACCCACACACACATACATTCATTTGTGTGTGTGCATGTGTAAGTTCAGGTGTATGTGCTGGTGTTAAAGGTGCTATATAAATGCAGTTTCTGGTGGGGTTTGAAGTCATTGGAGTTTAGAATAATGAGGAACGATTTTATGCAAACATATAAGATGCGAAGGGGCTTTGACAGAGTAGATGTTGAGATGTTTCCACCAGTGGCAGAGTTAAGAACAAGGGGACATAGCTACAAAATAAGGGGCTGGTCATTTAAAACTGTGTGTAGAATTTTGCTTGTCAAAGGGGGGTGAATCTCTGGAATTCTCTGTCCCTGAGGGTGGTAGAGGGCAGACCATTGGATATACTTAAGGTGGAGAGAGATAAGTGTTTGAAAGAATTGAGGGTATGGGGAACTGGAACAGAAGAGGAGTTGAGGCCAGCAGAGATCAGCCACAGATTGTGGAGCAGGCTTGAGGGGCTGGATGGCCTACTCCTGCTCCGATTTTCTGTGGGTACATGTATGCTGATGTGGATACAGGTGTGTTTCTGCACCTGCTGTTCAGGTTTACCAGACATAAACCTCACGCAGTGTCATGTCGTCCCTGTGCATTACCTCCCCTACAGTGAAAATGTTTCAAGTCCATCCTAATGACAAATATTATAGTTTCCATGCAAAGAAGCAAGCACACAACACAAATCACAAGAGTACAAAAGGAGAGACTACACACACTCTGCAACAGTTGGATTCCTACTGGAACCATCTTGCCAGTTAAGGACAGGAACAGGTATACTGGTTTCCATTACACTCTCCTGTCGGTGGAGAGTCACAAATGGAGTTTCCAGGATGAGGATGGGATTGTTCTGGATTGTCTCAACTAAAGCAGATGAAGAAAAACAAGAGGGCATACATGTAGCCACAAACCATACCATAACAGTAAAATGCTTACAGACACTGAATGTTGACAGATTATGCTAACATCTTATTTCTTTATATTTTCTTATGTCTTTTTCCCTCAAGCTAATGAAATAGTTTACTAGAACTTACATATTTTAACAAATGGTTTTAAATGTCCCACACCGTAAGGTCAACTTTATCTGTCTAAAACTCATGCATAGACGAACTTGATGAACCACAAAACAATGCAAAACATGGGCTCTCAGCCAATGCATTAACAAAAATTACGGAGAATCAAGCCCTGACCTCTGCTGCCTTTACCTCGGACACAAGTCTGCTGTTAAATTTCTGTTGATACTCTACTGTAAAAATACCTATAGTAGTGATGGGAATGGCCCTTCAACATTCGGGTTACTGCAGCTCAGGTCAGAGCCCTTTGGATACAGCATGATCACTAGTTCCTATTACTTCAGCCTGTCAGTGATCTTTTACTTAGATTCAGAAACGTGCCTCCGTTCACCATAAGTAGTAAACAAAATTGGTCTGTTGACCAGCATGCATTACCAGAAGTTCTCTGTCCTCAATTTCTGAAAGAATTTCTATCTACTGTGCTTGTTATAAACTATAGCTTTGATCACATTGGCTAATTAGACATAATTTACTTGCAAAACAATGTTCACAGTAGGCATTGCTAAAGCAGTAGGGTGATGTGAACAGAGCACACACGTCAATCAATAGTTTTGTATTTCCATTGAAAATGTGCATACCCAGAAGAGCAGAGCTGCCGTCACCCAGTGGGAACCTCTGGTAGCGGGGAACATTAAATGGTGCTAACAGATGGAACTTCTTCTCCAGGAGTGGCTCCAATCGGGAAGATGAGGGATCAGCTGGGTGGAACAGATTGTAAACCTGCTGACATGCTGGCCTCAGCTGGGAGACTAGTGGAAAATGGAACAGAACCACAGGAATGAAGTTTTGTTGGGATCAAATAAAGCAAACATGATTTCTGTGATGCAAGTAAAACACAGCTGAAGTGGCCATTCAAAACAGCAAATGGAAAAGAAGCTTCTGTGTTATTTAAATTGAAGCTAATTGTTTTTTTCATGCCCTTTGAATAAATTCTAAGATTCAAAAAATGAAAATGCAATATATTTAGAGTAATAGCACTGTAACTACTACAAGCCCATGTTATCCCCATTCCAGCCCCGATGCCGAGAGAGTCTCTTGTCAAGTACTACAACCTGTTTTGTTCAGTCTGTCCACAGCAAGAACTTCTGACATACTTAACGCAACAGAAATGTGAGATCAAACTTCACGGAGTGACTTGACAACGTACTCTCCCAGTCAGCACAGAATTTAAAAGCAAGCTCTATTGGCAGATGATCTTTTAGTAACACAAAGGGAATTGAATTGATCAAATACCCACCATCCAAGTTGGGGACAACTGTCTTCCTCAGTGCCAGGACCAGCCCCAGAGGGGAACCAAACAGAAAGAAGTCAGTCACTTCAAATTCAAACTTTCCAGGGCTCACTCCTTCCAGCATGGTTGAACTGCTAGATCGCCTGGACCCTGAATCAGTCCTCAAAACACTGGACTGCAAACTATAAGAGAAAATACATTCTTGTTAAAAGTAACCTCTAAATTAATTTTCTACCAAAACACAGTGGCTGCAGAGACTTAGCATGGCCAATAAATGGTAGGAATTACTGAGAGAACAGAAGGAAATGACAACACCTCACAAATCACAGTAAACCATGTTACAGGATGAACTTTCATGGGCTGTGAACTGAGGTCAAACTTGAAAATTTGAATCGAGCACAAAATCAAATTCAGGATGATCACTGATCACTCACTGGCCCCTGTCTCGCCACCACCCCCTACCCCACTTTCTCCTGGCTGTCTTCCCTCTCCACCCTTAGTCCTGATGCAGGGTTTTGACCTGAAATGTCAACAATTCCTCTCCCCTCCACAGATGCTGCTCAACCCACTGAGTTCCTCCAGCACATTGTTTGTTGCTCCAGATTCCAGCATCTGCAGTCTCCTGTGTCATCAGGATGAAATGTGTTGATACTGAATACCAGGACCGTCCAACAACTTTACATTACAACACTGCAGGGAAACCAACTCACCCTAAAATCATATCCACATACAACCTTCAGCAGCCAATAAATGCTGTTTGTACTTCTTAGAAACTTAGAGAAAAAATATACAGGATGCCTAGAATTGTTATCTACTCAAACTATTTGGAATTTTAGTACATTTAAAACTCATAACTGTAAAATTAAGCATGTCATTAACTACCCACCTCACTTAACATCATTCAACAGTTATATCCACTTTTCTCATGTTTCTGAAACTGTCTACATTACAGATTCAACATGTGGAAATAGTGTTTCTTTTACACAATTCCCAATCTGCCAAAATGATGGTTTAATTAATCCAGTGAATTTGTTCAGTCAACAAATTACTCAGTGAGGTTCGGTCTTACGTTGGTTATTTGAACTGATACTTCCCCTTCTACTTACTTCCCCAATTAGATTCCTCCTCAGTGACTGAAAGTAAAAGCCAAACTCAGCTGTCAGTGAAATTCTGTTCCCAGAAGAGCTTGTTTTCACCAGGAACTAACCACACCTTGACCACACGAGGATATATCCAGTGATGCGGTGGGGGGAAAGAAGCTGATGATCGTTTTTCATGATACTGTTGTGGTTTGGGGAGAGATCACCCTTTAATTTGCCTCCAGGAAGCTCAGTCATTCACCTGCAACATCCAGGTTTGGCCAGTAATTCCATGCAGTTCCCAGGTAACTGGCGCTTTGGTGCCCAGCCTGATGCCCTCCTACCAAGCAAACCAAACATCACACCTGCACCTCACCCCTGCCTTAGCCACCGCACAGCAGACTGCCACACCGGCTCTCTTACACGTCTCTCCTAGCTTAGTTAAAAAGTTCACCTGGAAAGAAAAGCCTGATGGTGTTTAATTGTATCAAGTTCATATGTAGAGGAATCACTTCTCTTTCTCGGCATTTGCTTGCTTGGATTATCCATGCTGCTTCGAGGAATGTCAATGTTACTTCTGCTGAGATGCCTACTGGCTTCTAGGTTGGAACCAGTGCTGTTGTTCACAACAATTCCAGGAGATAATAGATCATTGTCCTGTAAATCAATCACAGAGCACAGGTGATCAATAACTGCTCTCAGCAGAAGCTGCTGTCCAGAAAAGTGACTGTAATTAGTGATGACTGTTACTTAATAGAACTCCGTTAGTTGGCAGCTTCAATCTGGCAGAAGCAATGTTATACCTCAGCCAAGTAATCTGGGTATATTTCAATTGCTTTTACACATAGTTTCATCCTAAGAAGGTGCTTGTGGGTCATTGCACTCCCTCAGCTATAGGTGATTTGATATTACTCTCTTGTGCCAACATCATGGGCAAGTAAAGTTGACACTGCGATAACAGAGTCTAATTACCTGCCTTTGACAGACAAAGGCATTACTATCATTGAGATCATCGACATCCTGGGGTCACCTTGGCCAGAAACTCGAATGGACCAGTCACATAAGTACCATGGCAGCAAGCGCAGGTCAGAGGCTGGGGATCCTGTACAAGCAACCCACCTCCTGACAGCCAAGGCCTATCCCTGATAAGGCACAAGTCAGGAGTGTGATTTGCTTGGATGAGTTCAACACCAACAACTTTTAACAAGTTCGACAACATCCAGGATCCCATAAACAAATCTAAACAATCGCTGTTGGTGCAATGTCGACTGCATCATCTGCAAAAATCACTCACTCAGCCAGACGACTCTGATGTCACCTCCCTAACCTGTAACCCCATCAGCAGGAAGGACAAGGGCAGGAACACCACCATCTGCAGGTTCCCCTGTCTGGGATACAGGCCCTTCAGCCCAACCAGTCCATGCTGACCACAGTGCCAGCCCAGCTAGTCCCAATTTCCTGCGTTCGTCCCATATCCCTCCAAGCCCCGCCCCTCCATGTACCTATCCAAGTACTGCTTAAATGACACTGTTGTACCTGCCTCACCCACTTCCTCTGGCAGCTCGTTCCATACACTCACCTCCCTCTGCGTGAAGAAGTTGCCCCTCAGGTCTCTTTTAACCCCTTTCACCCTAAACCTGTGCCCCCTAGTTTTGGACTCCCCTACCCTGGGGAAAAGACTGTTACCTTATCTATGCCTCTCATAATTTTGAACATTTCTATAAGGTCACCCCTCATTCCCCTACGTTCCAAGGAATAAAGTCCCAGCCTGGCCGACCTCTCCCCATAACTCAGGCCCTCGAGTCCTGGCAAAGTTCTCGTTAATCTTCCCTGCACTCTTTCCAGTTTAACCATGTCTTTTCTATAGCAGGGAGACCAAAACTGTACACAGTGCTCCAAGTGCGGCCTCACCAACGACTTGTACAACTGCAACATGATTTCACAACTCTAGTGCTCAGTGGGGCCTGACTGACGAAGACCAGCGTGCTAAATTGCCTTCTTCACCACCCTGTCTACCTGTGACATCACTTTCAGCGCACGATGCACTTGTGCACCCAGGTCCCTCTGTTCTACAACACTCCCCAGGGCCCTACCATTCACTGTATAAGTCCTACCCTGGTTTGATTCCCAAATTGCAACACCTCACATTAATCTGGATTGAAAGTCATTTTCCAATCCTCAGCCCACATATCCAGCTGATCACGATCCCCCTGTAATTTTTCACAACCTCCTACACTATCTACAACACCACCTATTTTAGTATCATCCTCAAAAGGAACAGATAATAATAAATATCTAGACTATGAAAGGTACGATGATAACAGCAACAGTATCTTGCATTTATGTAACACCTTTATTATAGCAAAGCAATGTTCCGTGAGAGCGCTATTAATGAGAATTTCACACTGAAAATGAGGTATTAGTGTAGGTAGCCATAGCTTTGGTCAAGAGGACAGAGTCATAGAGTACTACAGCACAGTAACAGGCCCTTCAGCCCATCTGGTCCATGCCGACCTGATTTTCTACCTAGTCCCATCTACTTGCACCCTGACCATACCCCTCCAAGACCTTCCCATCCATGTACCTATCCAAACGTCAATGTTACAATTGAAGCAGAGAAGCAGAGGGGTTCAGGGATGGTCCCAGAATCTCAGGCTAAGGTAGGTATTGAGCTGAGAGCAGGGTCAAGGGGTTGTGGGGACCATTCCTCTTCCTGTTTTTAATCTACTTCTACCTTGGGCCTTCATCAACTCTCTTGCCGCCCAGGTCAAAGTATCGCACACATTCAGGGTAGGCAGACATGGAATGTAGAATGGTCTAGCACAGGAACAGGCCCTTCGACCCACCATGTCTGTGCCAACCATGATGACAATCCAAACTAATCCCACCTGCCTGCATATGGTCTGTATCACCCCCCCCCCCCCCCCCCCCCCCCCC
>JARFYF010000046.1:39056293-39067630 GCA_030265395.1 Rhina ancylostomus
GGTTGGTTTTGCCACAGGTATCTAATAGGTTTTCTGATTGGACTATTGTTAGCTAAGGAGTACCTTTTATCTCAGGTCTGAAAGGTGTCATTTTTTTGTTAATCATTGTCTTGCTCTCTTCCCACTAGCTCATTTTAGTTCCTTTGTCTTGGCTCATCTCCTAGTAGTAAAGCTATGTGCTCTGTGACTGTTTCTTTGTTTTAAACTTTTCCAATAAAAAGGGACATTTTATTCAAAAGGGACAGGGGCGGAGGTAACAGAGGTGGGGGAGTGGCTTTGCTGATCAGGGACAGTGTCACAGCTGTAGGAAGGGAGGACGTCCTGGAGGGATCGTCCACTGAGTCAGTGTGGGTGGAAGTCAAAAACAGAAAGTGAGCGATCACTCTATTGGGAGTATTCTACTGACCACCCCACCCCACCCTCCATAGCAGCAGAAATGCTGAGGAGCAGATCAGGAGGCAGATTTTGGAGAGGTGCAAAAATAACAGGGTTGTTGTCATGGGTGATTTCATCTTCCCTAATATTGATTGGCACCTCTTAAGCACAAAAGGTTGGGATGGGGCAGAGTTTGTTAGGTGTGTCCAGGAAGGGTTCCTGACACAATATGTAGACAGGCTAACTGGAGGAGAGGTCACTGTGGATCTGGTACCAGGCAATGAACATAGTCAGCTTTCAGATCTCTTGGTGGGTAAGCATTTTGGAGATGGTGACCACAACTCCCTGACCTTTACACTTGCCTTGGAGAAGGATAGGAGGAGATAGTATTGGAAAATATTTATTTGGGGGAGGGTGAATTATGTTGCTATTAGGCAGGAACTTGGAAGTGTAACTTGGGAGCAGGTGTACTCAGGGAAATGCAAAATGGAAATGTGGAGGTTGTTTAGAGATCACTTGCAGGGGGTTCTGAAAGGTTTGTCCCATTGAGGCAAGGAAAAGATGGTAGGTTGAAGGAACCATGGCTGACAAGAGATGTGGCATATCTAGTGAAGAGGAAGAAAGAAGCTTACTTAAGGTTCAGGTAGTAAGGATAAGACAGGGTTCTAGAGATTTACAAGATAGCCAGGAAGGAGCTTAAGAATTGACTCAGGAGAGCTAGAAGGGGGCATGAGAAGGCCTTGCCGAATAGGATTAAGGAAAACCTCAAGGCATTCTACTCGTATGTGTAAAACAGAAGAATGACAGAGTGAAGATAGGAATGATTAGGGATAGAGGAGAAAATATATGCCTGGAGTCAGAGGAGGTAGGGGAGGTCCTTAATGTATAGTTTGCTTCAGTATTCACCTGTGAGAGAGAACTTGATGTTTGTGAGGACAGCATAAAACAAGCTGATAAGCTGGAACATATCGATGTTAAGGAGGATGATGTGCTGGAGATTTTGAAAAAAATTTCCCAGGGACAGACAGGAAATATATCCAAGGATACTATGGGAAGTAGGGGAAGAGATTTCTGAGCCCTTGGCAATGATCTTGAGATATCTTTATCAGTCACATGTACATCGAAACACACAGTGAAATATATAATTTTGCATAGTGTTCTGGGGGCAGCCCATAAGTGTTGCCACGCTTCTGACGCCAACATAGCATGCCCACAACTTCCTAACCGATACATTTTTGGAATGTAGGAGGAAACCGGAGCACCCGGAGGAATTTGTGTCCTCACTGGCCACAGGAGTAGTGCCAGATGATTGGAGGGTAGAAAATGTTATTCCTTTGTTCAAGAAAGGGAGTAGGGATAACCCTGGGAATTATAGACCAGTGAGTCTTTCTTCAGTGGTGGGCAAATTATTGGAAAAGATTCTTAGGGACAGGATTTATGGGCTTTTAGAGAAGGACAGTTTGATTAGGGACAGTCAGCATGGCTTTGTCAGAGGCAGGTCGTGCCTCACGAGCCTGATTGAATTCTTTGAGGATGTGACAAAACACATTAGTTGGGGGATTGAGTTCAAGAGTCACGAGGTAATGTTGCAGCTCTATAAAACCCTGGTGAGACCACACTTGGAGTATTGTGTTCAGTTCTGGTCACTTCACTATAGGAAGGATGTGGAAGCTTCAGAGAGGGTGCAGAGGAGATTTACCAGGATGCTGCCTGGACTGGAGAACATGTCTTATGAGGATAGGTTGAGCGAGCTAGGGCTTTTCTCTTTGGAGCGAAGGAGGGTGAGAGGTGACCTGATAGAGGTGTACAAGATGATAAGAGGCACAGATTGAGTGGACAGTCAGAGACTTTTTCCTCAGGGCAGAAATGGCTAACATGAGGGGCATCATTTTAAGGTGATTGGAGGATAGTACAGGGGTTATATATATCATATATATCATACACAGAGAGTGGTGGATGCATGGAACACGCTTCCGGGGTGCTGCTAGAGGCAGATACATTAGGGATATTTAAAAGACTAGATAGGCACATGGATGATTGAAAATTGGAGGTGTATGTGGGAGGGAATGGTTAGACTGATCTTAGAGCAGGATAAAATGTTGGCACAACATCATGGGCTGAAGGGCCCGTACTGTGCTGTAATGTTCTATGTAACATCACTCTCCACCTGTCGCTGTGAACCCTTCCAGTACAGTGTATCCCCACAACAACCTGACCTCAGCTTTTCAAAGATATTCTTTTCTTTTAGCCCCAAGTTTCCTTTCCCCATCTTCTCTGCAACCTAAAACTAACCCATTTTCTCCGTCCCAGTTCCAACGAAGAGCCTTTAACCTGAAACCTTGGCTTTATTTCTTTTTCCACAGATGCTGCCTGACCTGCATGTACTGTGTTATCAATGTTGCACTTTTACTTTCATAAAATAAACTCCTAATATTATTCAAACATTCTGGTCAGGGAAAGGAAAGGAACAGAAGGAAAATAAGCAGAAGCAACAGCTGATGCTTCCTTGGATCAGTCAGCTGTTACAGGTGGGGTTGGATGGGTAAGACTGGCCTGGAAGAGAGAGCAGCAGTTCTGTATCAATGACTGTGGAGCAAGAGTGCAGGATTTGGGGGCGGGGGGTCATTGTCTGTAATCCCGTGCCTCATCTCATTGGTTGTAGGACAGTGTGCAAAATCAGGTAATTCAGGAATCATACCAGATAGGAGAACAAGGTAAACTTTTGGCCAATCATTGCCTTCCAAACAATAATCAAAGCTAGAGAGAAGACAAAAAGCTAATGCTGGAAAATGTAAACAGCACCTTAGTAAACAATCATGCTGCTGAAACACACATGGCAGGAATTGTATAAAGTGAAACAGATTAATTGTGTTAAGTTCACTAAAATGTGATAAAAACAAGAAAATTAATTGAAAGAAGGTTGTTTTTGTGCAATATCCTTGTAATTTGTAGTGGAGGCCATTGTGATCATAATCTCATTGATAAAATTAACAGTTGCATCATGGAGTGTATGTAATGCGGTACATTATTTTAGATTTCACATTTGGATATCAATGCCTTTATTAGTTGAGGCACTGAGTTCGAGAGTCAGGAAATTATGTTGCAGCTTTATAAAACTCTGGTTAGGCCGCATCTGGAGGATTGCCTTCAATTCTGGTTGCCCCATTATAGGAAGGATTTGGGGGCTTTGGAGAGGGTGCAGAAGAGGTTCACGGGCATGTGATATTAGGAGAGGTTGGACAAACTTAGGTTGTTTCCTCTGGAACGGTGGAGGCTGAAGGGAGATCTGATAGGGGTTTATAAGATTATGAGAGGCACAAATTGACAATCGATATCTTTTCCCAGGGTCGAAATGTCTGATACTAGAGGACCTGCATTTAAGGTGAGAAGGGGAAGTTCAAAGGAAATGTGTGGGGCAAGTTTTTTCTTTACACAGAGTGGCGGGAGCCTGGAATGCACTGCCGGGGTAGTAGTGGAGGCAAATAAGATCGAGGGGTTTAAGAGGCTCATAGATAGGCACATGAATGTACAGAGAATGAAGGGATTATGGACCTTGTGTAGACAGAAGCCATTAGTTTAATTAGGTATTTAAGTTACTAGTTTAATTAGTTTGGCACAACATTGCGTGCCGAAGGGCCTGTTCCAGTGCTGTACTGTTCTATGTCCTATGTTTTATTAGTGACAGTTTAAAGGCATTTGCTAGTTTAAAATGAAAACTTGTAAATTTCAACAATGACAGTGCATTAAGGTGACAAATCTGGGGTCCAGCACAGATATAACCTTCCCACGTCTGTGTAGTTGAGACCACTTTAACCCCTTCCTAGAACTTTCCACAGGGTCAGCTGAAAACAAACTGAATCTTCCTCATCATAACTTATAAACTCGCTCAGATTTCAAAAATATGCAAATTCTTGAGAAGTAATTAGGGACATAACTCAGAAGTAGTGATTTTGTGGTAATATCACTACTCAAATTCACACAGTCCAGGAAAATCCCAGATCTGTAACAGCACTTTGTGCTGACACATATCGGCCAAGGCAGTAATTCTGGGTGGTTGAAAGAGACAAGAAGCTCAGTCCAGTCTCCTGTCCATAACTAGTAATCCCACCACTATGTGTGCAAGAATTCATCTTCTAATCGTGCTTATCCAGTTGGATAGCTGGTTGGCACTCACCAGCTCACGTGGGCAAGGTATCGTAAGGTGATCATTATCCATGACATTGTCCCTTAGTGCCCAAGCATTCAGGTGGAGCAAGGGAGAAAATAAATGTCAATCAAGCCGATCAGAGATCTCAATCAACAGCTTCAATTCTGCTTGTGAGGAAACGTATCCATAGTAAAGCTTCCTTCCTTCCACACTTTCAGCAGAGAAGCTGAACATTGGTATGTTGTTTAAATCAGTAAGGGCACTAAAACCACAGCTTTAATTTTACTTACTGCTGGAAAACTTGTAACTGTAATCTTTGGTATAGAGGTACTGACACTCTTATTTTTATGAGGGCTGTGTATCTGCATGAAAATACAGACCAGTCAGGAGATGCAGAAAACTACAGGAATAGAGTTTTGTAGGAAGTACATTATAACAGCAACAAACGGTTAATCTACCTTTTCTAATATTACAACCTTAACTTGGTAAGCTATGAAATTGATAGAAATCCAAATGCTATTTAAGTAGCAATATTTTGAATTATTTTACTGAACACAAATTGTACAAGTCTGTATGATCGTTTAAATGACAGTGGATTATCGCAACTAAGTAATTAAAGGGCACAGCAGATTGAGAAAGTGGTTTAAGAAGCACATGCACTACTGGGCTTCATGAATCGAGAGACAGACGGCAAAAGTTAGGAAGTCACCATGAATCTTTTCTAGACAGACATCTGGTCATAACTGGAACATTCTGTACAGTTCTAATCATTGCTCTTCAGGAAGAATGTGAAGACAGAGAAACACAGAAGAAAGTTATGGAAATTATTCCAGGGATGAGGAAGTTCTGTTATGAAGAAAAGTTGGAGAACCTGAACTCTTCTCCTTACAGAAAAGTTTAAGAGATAGGATAGGGGTGCTCCAATGAGGAACCTAGACAGGGGAGGACGTGCGAAACCTTTCCTTTTGGAGCAAAGGTGAAGGATTAGAAGACACAGTTAAACGTGATTGGCAAGAAAATCAAAGGCATTTTAAATAAAACCATTTTATGCTGTTAGTGTCTACAATGCATTGCTAGACACTACATTGCACTTTGCTCTTATTATTCTAATTGTGTGCTTTTTTGTAAAAATTGTGTATAATTTATGTTTTTACTTGTGAATGTTGTGTATCTGATGCTTTGTGCCTGTGATGCTGCTGCAAGTAAGATTTTCATTGCACCTGCGCACACATGGACTTGTGCAGATGGCAATAACTCAGCTTTGAGACAAGGTTGTGGAAACAGATTCATATGAACAGACAGATTAGAAGCAGGAGTAGACCACTCGGCCTCTCACACTTGCTCTGCCATTGAAGATCACACTGATCTAATTTTAACCTCACCTGTGGTAATCTTTCACTCTTTGCTTATCAAGAATCTATCTCCCTCTGCTGAAAAATATTCAAAGACTCTGTCGTAACCACTCTTTGAGGAAGAGTTCCAAAGATTCATGACCCTCTGACAGAAACCTACACTTCATGTGTATTTTAAATGAGTGGCACCTTATTTTTAAAGGTGACCCCTAGTTCTAGATCCTCTCACGAGGAAATCTCCTTTCTGCATCCCCAGAAGAGCCCTCAATCAAGTTGCTTCAATCAAGTCCCCTCTCACTCTTCTGAACTCCAGCATTGGTAAGCCCAACCTGTCCGACTGTATCCATTCCAGGGGTAGTCTAATAAATCTTCTCTGCACTGCTTCCATCGCATTAATATCCTTTCGTAAATAAGGTATACAGACTCCAGATGAGGTCTCACCCCTGCCCTTTGTAACTGATACATATCCTGCCCATCTTTGTATTCAATTCCCCTACCAATGAACAGTAACATTCTGCTCGATTTCCTGTTCACACACAGTACTTGCACAGTAGACTTTTGAAACTCATGCATTAGCGGTTTCCAAAAGGGAATGGATCAGCACTTGCAAGGAAAACAATCCAGGATTTCAGGGGAAGGGTCAGGAAATGGGAATAGCTGGATTGCTGTCACGGAGAAGCTGAACAGTCCCTTCTGCCGTTCCTGTGATCTGATAAAATGGCAGGGCTGAAAAGTTGCCCTTCCGTTCGCTTTCCTAATCTCCCAGGGGGAATGAATGAGGCTTTTGCACCCTCAGCAACATAACAAGAGGCATTAAATCAGATTCCTATGAATCATAATGTTTTATGTTACTTCAATCTTCATATTCTTGAACTGTCAGTTACGTGGTCACTAGATTTAACATGCAATTAATAAGTAAAACCCTTCATAACATTTCCTACACAAAATTGAAGTAACAGTTTCAAAATTAAGCATCCAGCACAATATCAATCTAGGTGACCTTAGTGCAGCAGCATCACAGTACTTGGTTGCTGTTTAAAATAAACTGGCGTTTAATGTTACATTAAGTGGCCATCTACTGCTTTGAAAAACACTAGTTTCCACAACACTGATGCTAAATCTTGAAACTTAGTCAATCAAATAAAACAAAATAAATGGAAATATTATTGCAGTTAACAAACGTAACTGTAACTAAAACTGTGAAGATTGTAGTCCTATGGGGATCAGTTGTGTGGTGGGTCCTAGGGGGTTAAGAGGTCAGCCATATCCCAGTTGTGTGGTGGGTCCTATGGGGATCAGAAGGTCAGCCATAACCTAGTTTTGTGGTGGGAGGAGTTTCAGGGTTTGCCCTGACTTTG
Organism: Rhina ancylostomus; assembly: GCA_030265395.1. Classification (NCBI taxonomy): domain Eukaryota; kingdom Metazoa; phylum Chordata; class Chondrichthyes; order Rhinopristiformes; family Rhinidae; genus Rhina; species Rhina ancylostomus. Next base: position 39,063,526 of record JARFYF010000046.1, read on the forward strand.
GATTTTCTTACATTCCTTCTATAGATCCGCAAAGCCTAATAAAGCAGAGTGTCCTGTGGGTAACTTTCCCCAGTTGGTAGGTCCTAATGATTAATGTTTAACACACTGCGATCATGGTGCGCGTGACAGATTTAACCCGACCCTCTAGCATTCTCCTGCACCGATCTGAGCTGAGGACCAACAGTTGATCAAAGTTCCTCAAAGCAGAGTGGTAGTTTCAAATAGCTTTTACCACAGGTGAATTAATGGGACATCTCAACCTATATGAGTAAATCAATCTATACACAGGGATGAAAAGCTAATATAGAATTTTGGGTGATCTAGTAGAAAGGATGGAAAGAGTTTTGTCAGGAACATGATCATCGGCATCAAGCGGGTGGGTTGAATGGATTTCTTCTGCGCTTGAACCAAATGCAGCTGGATAATCTGAATTATACTGCTTGTTGTAATGGGGAGTTAAAAAATTGTAGGCTAAAATATTGACCAAGTGCTGATACTAGTTTCACTGGTGTGACAGAGTGCAGACTGCACTGACAATAAACTGCCAGACTGGACCTGAGCTGTGTGGTGCATTTTAAGCCATGGAGAAGGAATTTCCTCCTTGGAGGCAAAACACCTCATGTCACAGAAGAGGGAGTAGCAGGAAATTGGTTTGTCATCAACTGATTAAAACAGTTCCAGAGAGACTGTTTAATGACAAACTCAAGCTTGTCACAGAGAGTTAACCATGTTCAGAGCTAACAGTTTCATCTCCAAGTCAGAAAGGATTCAAGTTTCACATGTGAGCACATAATTCAGCACACACACCATTGCAGTACCGAGTGGTTTGTACGATGAATGAGGATTTGGGCTGAAACATTCTACTATACCTTTCAAAGAAATAGCTAGCTTCCCCCAGTGCCTAAGTAATAGTTATTCCACCACACTACATACTGATCACACATGTGGTTTCTGAGATTCTGCAGTGTGCAAATTGGCTGACATGTTCCTTACATTACCATGGTGAACAGAGTTCCAGATTACTTTAATGAGTGTCAGGTCCTGTGGAAGGGCCTGGCTGGTGAAAGACTTCTATAAATGTAGATTATTTCTTTCTCTGTCCTGCTGTCTGGGAATGGAAAGCACACCATCAACAGTTATTAATAATGTCGAGAGGAGGTTGGAGGTGTGAGAAATTCTCTGGGCTTTAAGACTGTTTGAGATGCAGACAAATCAGAACTCAGACCCCCGAGGACACAGGTTATTCTCTAAATTCACCACATCATTTCTGGTCAACAACAATGTCAAGTTTTATTTGCTTTGTGCTTTGTTTTTGCACAGCAGAAGTTTGCCAGTGCTCTAGTTGTAATTCCTATAGTCTTACCAAGTCTCAGTAATCAAACTATTATTTTCCTTTTAATTCTTTGGATGCTCTAACTTATGAGGATAAGTAATTAATTTGGGCATAGTTTGTAGCTTTATTGCAATTTTGAAAAACATCCTGTTCTCAGCAACAACTGGGTGTTCAGTGTCAACACGGAATTAAATGGCCTCTTTTGAGATGGGAATTCCATTGCAGTGAAAATAAAAATTCTTCAACCTTGATTTGTTTAAGAATCTCTTCAATTGCAAACAATCAGGCTCTAATTTTAGTTAACTCAGAGTCAAGCAAGTGAGATCACTTGATAGATTTTAAGGGTTAAATATATGATAATGTAATAATTCATACCATTTCCCACAGTAAGATAAGAAATCATTTAAGTGGATTACTGCATCTTTTTGTTTGTATGTGTATATTTTATAGTAAATGTTGTGTCCAAGATAGAACCCTAACCCTGGATTTCTGGAACAGGCAGAATATGGGATAGGGGTCCTGTTGCATTGCCCCAACATTGGAGCTGAACAACAGCCTCAGAAATGGTGGTGGTTTTCTACTGGGATTAATAAACTAATTGATGCCTCGGTGGTTTAGTACACCTGAACTGCTATCTTGCAATTTTGTGTTAAGATAATCCTTCTTCCAAACAAAGCATCTATCATCTTAGTACCTATCAGTTTGTTATTCAAATTACATACCTCAATAGGATTCAGCTGCTCTGCACTGGATGGAACATAGTCTCTCAACTGGTCTTGGTACAAGTCACCTGGGAGAGAAAAATAATTCAGTATTAATATAAAAGTTTTCAATAATGGGAGAGGATCTATGTATTTGACACATAAATCAACACATCCCCTCTAGCAATTTATGTATCTGCATTACATTAAGTTGCCACACAAGTACAGGATTCAGCAGTTTAGATGGGTTTACCCTCACCATCAGAAGTTCATGGGTTCAAGTTCTACTGCAAGCTCATAGACAGATGGAAATGCATCTGTTGCATGAACCTTTAACCCAAGGTCCCATTTGCAGTTACAGATGTGCACACCTCATTACAATGAAGTATTCTGAAGAACAGCTGAATCCTGATCCTTCAACCTGTATTGTTGGTATAAATTACCTGGTCATCATTACAATGCTGTGTGGAAATGGCTGCAAGTGTTTTCCTACATTAAAAAGGTGACGCTAACTTCATATTTGGTCTGGTCACACTTATACTGCATTCTGTTATTGTTTTCCCTTGTACGACCTCGATGTACTGATGTGATGAAATGATCTCTATGGATGGCAGGCAAAACAAAATTTTTCACTGTACCTCAGTACATGTAACAATGATAAACCAATTTCCAAGTCATCGAGTGATGAGGAAATTGGAGTGTCCACCAGTGGTGCAGTGTATAAGCGCAATACAGGAAAGTCACGGTGATTGCAGACAAATAAAGTCCAAATAACCAACTTCTCGGAGACCTCAACTCTTCTGTTCAGCGACTAGCACTGAAACACGTAGCTCTGCAATGTCTCAGTTTCAGACTACAAGCTGTGCTGAGTTTAAAGGTGGATTTAAAATTGGTGTGAGTGCTCTACGCAGGGAGGCAGTCTTGGTCATTCCCCTGCCAATCAGCGTAGAAAGTTCACTGCAGGCTTTGAACTCTGCCGTTCATGGTCAATAGCCTGTCAGTGCTGTCTGGGCTACATATGAAGAATGACAAGCTGACTGCTAACCCCAGGGAAGCATACTTCAATCAGCAAGCATCTGTTGTTTTGGACAATAATGGGTAGGTATTGAAAGAAAACTGGAGTAAGAGCTATCCTGAGAAAATTAGAATTATTTACTATAAGAGTAGAGAACATTAAGTGGAGACTTAACGGAAGTGCGCTCAACTGTGAAGGGCTTGGTAGAATAGACAATGTGCAACAGCCAGACAACTGCTTTCACAGCCAGACATATTTTAAGGCAATTTTAAAAAATATATGTGGAGGGGAAATGAAGTAATGCTCTTAAGGCAACAAGTTGGATACAGTACCTTAAAACGTGGTGGAAGTGAACTAAATAACAATTTTCAGAAAAGAATTAGATATATAGTTACTTGAGAAGGAACAATGTGTAGCCAATGGGAAAGACTGAATAGGAAAGCACAGGCATTTTAGGCCAAGATACCTTATGGTTCAAACGACATTGAACTAAAGTGATACAAATAACTTTATGAACAAATTGAGCTTACACTGACTTTCCTCAGTTTCACCGCATGCTTCAATTTTATCAATAAGGTCATTTGAATTCCATTTTGTGATTTCCTGAGGGAAGCTTTCCTCATTGTCTGAAAAGTCTTCTGTGTGGATAAAAAGGAAACATAAAGAACAAATAACAATTTTTTGACTCTAAAACAACAGGATTCATTGTATATGAACACAAGATAAGTCATAAATTCCTGAATCTATGTACAAGATTTCTACATGTAACCAGAGTAAGGAACACAGTGGCCACACACCTCACCACTGTTTGCACAACATGTAGTCGTGCACTCCCTTCTCCAACCACCAGCCATGGCAGAAAAAGGGAAAATGATATAGCCAATTCAGCTTTTGTAATCCTTACAGCAATTAGACAATTCCTGGTCAGCAGCGGCATCCATCAAAACCCAAGCAGATTTGTCAAACAAGAACAGTAACTTTAACTCTGTTTCTTCCTCCATGGATACTACCTGACCTGCTAAGTATTTCCAGCACTTTGTTTTTAGTTGTGTAAAT
>JARFYF010000046.1:39116214-39127735 GCA_030265395.1 Rhina ancylostomus
TAGATAGATCTTAGAGCAGGATAAAATGTTGGCACAACATTGTGGGCTGAAGGGCCTGTACTGTGCTGTAATGTTCTTTCTATGTTCTATGAGAGGTTAGTATACTGTCAGCTTCATTTCAAATGAGAGATAATGTGTAGTTATAGAAATAACTAATGTGATGGAACATGATGGTGATTAAATATCAGTAATGAAATTGGGATATTTAGTTATTGCCTGTGAGAGGCTCACGATTCACATTTCAGAATGGAACCTCCGTTTTACAAGACATTACAACGGAGTCACACAGTTCACTGTCACTGGCTAATTAACCAATTAGACTAATGAGGACAAGCAGGGAGGTTTCTTGTATTCATGCTGAGAACTTGTGTATTTCCTCATGCAAGAGTACAACCAACAGTGCATGCCATCTCCCTGGCAGGAAATCAGCTGCAGGCTTTAACATACACCGAGGAAAATCCAGGAAGCTAGTTTGTTTTAACCACAAAATGAAACTGATCTTTTCACAGACACCCATGGGAAAAGTATTATAAAGCATTATATGTTTTTTTCTGTCAATTATAGTAACATTTTAACTTAAGCATCAGCATTATAGCAATCTATTGAAGCTACTAGTGGTTTTTTTCCTTTATATGTACATATAATACCCATCCCACCCACAAATACAATGACAGAAAAATTATCCTCATCCCACAAATGCAGTCATCAAAATGCATCCCATCCCATCTACATGAGGGGTATAGAATTATGAGGGGTAAGATAGTCTAGATTATAGATTTAGATTTATAGATAGTTGAGATTTATAGATATGAACGCTTCCCCACATCAGAGGTACATAAAACCAAAGGGACATAGATGAGGAGCAGAATTTGGCCATGCAGTCATGGGTGTATAGGGAGAGGGAGCAGAGTAGGGGGCTGAGGATGCAGCCCTGCTGGGCACCAGTGTTGAGGATAATTGTGGAGGAGATGTTGCTGCCTATTTTCTGCAGTCTGTTGGTCAGAAAGTCAAGAATCCAGTTGCAGAGGGGGGTACCGAGGAGTTTGGAGATGAGTTTGTTTGGAATTATGGTGTTGAAGGTGGAGCTATAGTCAATAAGTAGCAGTCTGATGTTGGTGTCTTTGTTGTCCAGATGCTCCAGAGACTGAGTGTAGGGCCAGGGAGATGGCAACCACCATGGACCTGTTTTAGCGGTAGGTGAGTTGCAGTGGGTCGAGGTTGTCAGGGAGGCTGGAGTTGATGTGTGCCATGACCAGCCTCTTGAAGCACTTCATGGTGGTGGAAGATAGAAAGTATTAGCTATCAGGAGAGTTTAGACTTAGATTACTTTCTCTGGAGTGTTGGAGGCTGAACAACAATCTGATTAAAGTCTATAATATAATGAGAGGCATAAATGGGGTAGATGGTCAGAGTCTCTTTCCCAGGATGAAAATGTCAAATATTAGAGGGGAGAGTTTTAAGGTGAAAGGGGTAAGTTTAAAGGAGATATGAGAAACAATTTTTTGTTTTACATAGGTGCCTGGAACATGCTGCCTGGGGAAATGGTCGGCACAGACATGGTGGGCTGAAGGGCCTGTACCTGTGGTGTAATGTCCTATGTTCTATCCCTTGACACCCAGGGTTTCCAATACTTGTTACCCCTGGCTTTTACCCTGGCAGAAAATTGATGGCCTTGAACTTTTATTCCTTCCCTTTAGAATGCTTCCCACTGTGTATATTTGTAATACACAGATTAGATATCTGTAATATACACAGATATATTACTTACATATCTGCAAGTAGATGTCCCCTTATTCTGAATTCATCACAGAGGAGATCAATTTTAATTGACTCAGTTCTATTCAAATTCTTGGGTCATTTAGGACCTCAATTACATTAAACTGCAATTTACTAAATGCAAGGATGTAGGAGCCATGGTAATGCACAATACGTCACATCATAAGAGGCTAATCTGAAATAATCCAAATTGAACCAAATTTAATTTAAATTGCTTCAATCCTGTACAAGTTAACAGATAAACACCATCGTTAGTGATGCAGTTTTCTCTTCACCGAGGAAATTGCACAACAGTCACACCAGCGCAACCTCCAGAGCCCACACTCAGAGTTACAGAGAAGGTGCACTCCCAGAACAGCATCAAAGAAAACATCAAAACTACAATGTAGTTGATTTGTATAACAAAGCAAGAATTGTGGTGGAAAAGGTGATTTAAGTTGATTTCATACAGTAATTAGCAATAAAAGCAGTGATTTTTTTTAATATAAAAGGTTTGACATGTTTGAATTGTATTTAGACACCTAGAGATGTTTCCTACCTGGTTCTGGTATAGGGATAGGCATTCCAGGACTCCTCTTCGACGCGCAATGCAGCTTTGGGTAAAATAGATCTGAACCAGCTGGGGATGTGCATACCAATGTGGTATACTTTGTGTGTATACTGGCCAGATCCACCAGGGCCATCATTATAGGGCCGGTTCTCCAGGATTTCCACTCCGCTCCCTTCTCCACAGGTCTCCTCTCGGCTCTTCTTCTGTAAGACATAAAAATAGCTGGGGTGAGACACCAAGTAATACCAGGAATGACAAACACAATAGTTGAAAACATCACAATGCCATTTGGAACAGTAGCTGAAATACCAGGGCAAATGTTTAAAACCTAATTATTGTGTGGCATTATTTTGTCACATAAATTACAAGAATTGGATGGTGTGGAGATAAGTGTGGTATTCAGTTTTTCAGGTGGTGATGTGAGGTCCCAACTCACAACTCAGGAGAATGCAATATAAATCCCATTTCTCTCCAGAGAACCAGGGTCAGTACTTCAACATCACTACAACACATTCATGCTGCCTGTTGGATCTTCAGGTGTAAAAATAGTTTACTCTACTTACAAAAGAATTCATGTTTCTAAAAGTACTCTTTGCAGCTAAGAACCTTAAAAAAGGTCCCATGAAAGTGTAGATTATTTAAGTCTGTAAGACAACCTATACTATACCGTCGATCTTGTTAAATTGCCGGCCTGCTTTCTGCAGGATCGTGCATAGCCTGTGCTCTACATGATGTTGAATGTAGAGGTTAGCATCTCACTGCCATTTAAATGTCTTGAGCTTCAAGACAATGGGTAAAGGAACACTTTCAGCAATGCATTTCAAGCTCTCCATTATATAGTAAAAGGTCCTTAGAAAACAATGTCCAAAGTGGTGGAAAATGTTTGTCTTGGATGGGAGATCACTAGGGGATACAAAACACAATGTGGGGAGAGGAGGAAGGAAAAACAAGATCCAACATGAGACTGAATTAGATAGATTAGTTTATTGTCAGACTTACCAGGGTGCAATGAAATTCTTTGCTCGTGTGAAGCTCACAGAGTAAACAGTATTCATGGTAATAATAAATACAACAACCAAACAGCAGAATGGTGCAGAGACTGTAGTGCAAACTAAAGTAGCTTAACTAGAAAACAACTAAATGACAATAATGGAATAACGGAAAGGTAGAGTTAAGAGTCTGAGAACATGGTCAACAACCAGCTTCTTTGTCTTGCAGACCCTGACCACTGGTGCTCCCTAGGTTTGTGTGCTCAGACCCCCCGCTTCCCGAGGTCAACAACCAGCTCTTTCATCTTGCTGACGTTAAGTGCTAGGTTGTTGTTCTGACACCCTGTCACAACGATCACAACCTTTGTCCTGTACTCTGTCTCATCATTGTTGATCTGGCCTATAGTGCAGTGTCATTGGTGAACTTGAAGATCAAGTTGGCGCTGCACCTGGCCACACAGTCCTGGGTACACATGGAGTAGAGCAGGGGACTGAGTACACAGCCCTGGGGTGCACCAGTGTTGAGGGCCAGGGTGGATGAAATGTTCTGACCAATTCTAACTGTTTGAGTTGCTGGTCAGGAGCAGTTACACTTGGGAGCCCCAAGGCCTAGGTCCAGGAGTTTGGAGATGAGCTTATTTGATATTGGAACATAGAACAGTACAGTATGGGCCCTTGGGCCCACCATACTGTGCCGACCCATATAAACCTACTCCACACTCAATCTAACCCTTCCCTCCGACACAGCCCATAACCCTCCATTTTCCTTACATCCATGTGCCTATCTAAGAGTCTTTTAAATGTCCCTATTGTATCAGCCTCTACCACCACACCCAACAGTGTGTTCCAGGCACCCACCACTCCTTGTGTAAAGAACCTACTTCTGACATTTCCGCTAAACTTTCCTCCACTCATCTTAAACAGATGTCTTCTGGTATTGGCCAGTGCCGCCCTGGGGAAAAGGTGCTGGCTCTCATAATCTTATACACTTCTATCAAGTCTGTTGCTCCAAAGAGAAAAGCCCTAGCTCGCTCAACCTTTCCTCATAAGACATGTTCTCTAATCCGGGCAGCATCCTGGTGAATCTCCTCTGCACCTTCTCTAAAACTTCCACATCCTTCCTATAATAAGGTGACCAGAAATGAACACAGTACACTAAGTGTGATCTAACTAGAGTTCTATACAGCTGCAACGTTACCTTGCGGCTCTTGAACTCAATCCCCTGACAAGTGAAGACCAGCACACCATACTTTCTTAACCACCCTATCAATTTGTGTGGCAACTTTGAGGGATCTATGGACTTGGACCCAAAGATCCCTCTGTTCCTACACACTGCTAAGAATCCTGCCATTAACCTTGTATTCTGCCTTCAAGTTCGATCTTTCAAAGTGCATCACTTTACACTTTTCCGGGTTGAACTCCATCTGCCACTTCTCTGCCCAACTCTGCATCCTGTCTATATCCTGTTGTGACCTACAACAACCTTCCACACTATCCACAACACCTCCAACTTTTGTGTCATCTGCAAACTTACTCACCTACCCCTCCACTTCCTCATCCATCATTTATACAAATCACAAAGAGTAGCGAATCCGGAACAGATCCCTGCAGAACACCACTGGTCACCAACCTCCAGGCAGAATATGCTCCATCTACCATCACCCTCTGCCAACAGAAGGCAGAGGTATTGACATTCATTATTATTCACATTTGTTATTATGTTGACATTTATTATTATTCACATCCCCAAAGAATCTCAGTTATATCTCATATGGTAAATAGATTACGTTAATTGAGAGTTTTGGTAAATGTTGGCATAATATCAAATGTTTCTTCATTTTCAGTATATTTGTCACACTGCAGTGAAAAGCAAGGACCCATCCATAATATTATGAACTAAGTTCTAGATCTCCTGAGTAAATCCACTGCCAGTCCAATAATAATTTCAGACTACCCTGTTACCAGTGAAAGCGTTTCTTCTAGTAGAAACCTTGCAGAACCTCCACTGGGGATGAGAGTGTAACTGCCTGCCCCAGGTTTACATCAGCAAGTTCCATTGCAAAAGTGAGCACAGTACATAAGATTCCGATATTTACAGGGTCTTTCACATCCATTTCAGAACTTCCCAGAAATGCAGTATTTGTGAAGTTTGGTCACTGTATATAATTTACACCAGTAGCTTATGTAGCTGAGATCTTGGTCTGACATCATGTGAAAAGTAAAAGATGGTAGATGCAGCAAATCTGAATTAAAAACAGAAAATAAAGGCACCACTTGGCAAGTCCTCTAGGGTGACCCTGAGCTTTCAGTTCCCATCACCTTACTTCTCCTGCCTCTCTGCCTTTGGTCTCTTACACTGTTCCAACAAAGCCCAGTGTAAGCTTGAGGAACAACGTCCCATCTTTCACCCAAGCACACTATAACCCTTGGGTTCAATGCTGAATTCAACAGCCTCTCAGGTTGAGAACTGGCCACTTCTGGTGTATGCTACTCAGTGTGTTAGAGGGGGCAGGGATGGCATTTGGGGTCATTGATCAGGAGTATCAACCTAGTTGGTTCTCACCATTGATGCTGTCTGGGCTACTGTGTTTCTCCAGCACCTGTTCTTGTCTCTTTAGATTTCCAGCATCTGCAATCTTTTGTTAATATATAAAAAGCCAAAGTTCTCTGTCAAATGTGAAGTATTTATTTGCAGCATTCGTTCTTTGTTTTGTCACACTACATCATTTATCATTGACTAGAACCTCAGCCTGACCAGCCACAAAGAAAGGGTTTGGATTCTCCAATTTTAACTGATAAAAAATAGCCGACTGAGAAAATGTGGTGAATAATGCCAGTGAGCTGCAGTACAACTACTACGTGGGATCATGATAATAACTGAAATGTGATTCAACAAAGACAGGATATGACACTTAATAGCCCTGGATACAAAGTGCTGAAAAATATAGGGAAGGTAAAAGGGGCTGTAATCTAAACTAAGGAAGATAGAATGTTATACAGAGAGGATGTCTGGTTAGACTAAAGCAAAGGTCTGCCATCAGACCTTTGGTGTATTCCACAGATCACCAACTAATCTACAAGGAAATTGTTGAATTGGGCAAGAACAGCTGAATAAGTTCTTTTGACGGGGTAGGGAAAAGGAGAGCTATTACTTAAGTAATGATTGGAATAAAATTAGAAGGAACAAGGAGAGAGTTCCAGAAATGTGTTGAAGAGGGGGCAAAAAGGAATATAAAGCACAAGTTCTAAATGAGAGGAGGGATAACCTACAATAAGATCATAAGAGATCTGTCCAGGATAAGGCAGAATCAAATCTGGGCAGGCAATACTGCAATAGACCTATGGACAACCTTTCAACAAGGAACATTTCAGCTACAGGTTAAGTACGTTTCCACAAGTGGGGAGGGCAGGAAACCAAAGTCTGGACTCCTCGCACAACAGAGAAGAGAATTAAGTAACAAAAGAGGAGACACAAGAGACTGCAGACGCTGGAATCTGGATCCAAAAAACAAACTGCTGGAGGAACTCAGAGGGTCAGGCAACATCCTTGGATGGAAGTTCAAGTCGAGACCCTTCATCTGGGCTGAAAGACAGAGGGAAGATAGTTGGTATAAAGAGGTGAGAGGAAGGGGTAGAGCAAGAGCTGGCAGGTGATGAGTGGATCCAGGTGAGGAGGGGTGATGGGCAAATGGAGGAGGGGAGGGTGTAAGTAGTGACATAGGCTCAGAGGTGAACAAGGGCTGCAGATAGTGGAATCTGATAGGAGGGAAGAGCAAGGTGGGGAGAGGGGACCCAGTGGGAGGGGTATGTGGGTGATGGATAGATGGAGTGGGTGGAGGAGGGGAAAGAAGCCAGTTAAGGGGGGAAGCTGTTCAGGTGGGTGTAGGAGGAGCTGAGTTGATCAGGAGGAGAGAGAAAAGGGATAGAGGGGGAGTAGGTTACCTGAAATCGAAGAATTCAATGTTCATGTTGTCGTGGTGTAGAATATGTTACCCAGGTGGAACACGAGGTGCTGTTCTGATAATTTTCAATTAGCCTCGCCCTGGCAATGGAGGAGGTTGAGGACCGTCAGGTCGGTGTGGGAATGGGGAGGGGAATTAAAATGGCTGGCAACTGGGAGCTCCAGATGGTGGATAGAGGGTAGGTACTTAGCGAAGCATCGCCTTGTCTGTGCTTGGTCTCACCGATAAACAATAAGGAACCAACGACGCACCTCAGGTGAATAACTCCAGTGAAAACCGGGGTGAAAATAGAAAATTGAGAGGAATTGCAAAGATAACTCTGTGTAGAGGTAAAGAAATACTTGGGGGGGGGAGGTGAGGGGACTATTCTTTGCCAATAAATGTCAGCTATGTGGGACGACAGTATCAGTGACTGGCCCTGAGTAAGCTGGCCAGGTGTTGACTGCATCATGAGAACTGTGCATAAGGGACAAAACTTCTCAGGAGCTGGAGTTCAGGAGGGGCTGGATTCCATTTCCAGGCCAGGCTGGGCCAGCCGTCTCAAAGGAAAGTCTCTGCTCTGCTGTCACTCAGCATGGAGTAGGGCTGGACCTTTCAGAGGCATGCAGCTATTTTTTTTAAAAAAGCATTACTCTGCATTGCATCAATAAAGAACATTAACTGCATTTAATTGTCAGTCTTTATCCCTGTGGATGATCTCTTAATATTGTCAGTTTTGTTTTGTTATGTAGCCCATACCAAACATTATAATTAGAATTTTCAATTTTTGGTCTTCTGGTGCAGACAGGTTCCAATATCTGTAGAACTCAACAAAAGAGATTCCTGTTACCAGCAGCTGACTTGGGGCATTAAAAAACCTCTCTCCCAAACAACAAAGAAGATAATCTGTTCCATCACCTGGGTATGGCCATTAAGCAGCAGGTGACTCATGTCACACCACGACTGGGACTAAAAGTGGACAGGAGCTTAATCTAGAGATAATAGTGTGTATGTCTCCGATGTTTGAAAATTATGCATACAAACAAAAATATATTACATTTTATTGGACAGTATCTTAGCAACAAACAGCATATGTTTCACAGAAGTGTGTGACAAATCGGCTTCCTATTGCCAATTTGTAGCCACATTGTTTTTACTGAGATTAGTAAAAGCTTTTGATCTCTACAAGTAAATCCATTAATGAATCCCTTGTACTTCAGCCTGCACGTCAGTATTTGCAAATCATGTTTACTGAGCAGCATTCTGAGCTTTATCCCTACAGAAGCCTTAAGTAACTGATGTTCTCCATAATTAAAAAGTGTTTGCTCTTATTGCATGTAATTTAATGCCATTAGTTTAGCCAGGAGATATCTGCCTTCACTTTCTATGTCCAACCAGCACTGTCTCTGATGGTACACAATGCATTTATAAGTTAAACAGAACTACTAAAGTGATGACGTGAATTTCTTCTTTTGTACTGAATTGGAAGTGCTTGACGACCACCAGGAATCCTGTGCAGTAAATTCCAAGAGGAAGAGAGAAGTGTACACACTGGCAAAGCCCAGTTGTAGAGTCAGAAGTCGTGGTGCACATTGGCACCAACGGCATGGGTAAGATAAGGGATGAAGTCCTGAAACGCGAGTATTGGGAGTTAGGAAGGAAACTAACAGGCAGGACCTCAAGGGTAGTAAACTCTGCATTGCTGCCTGTGCCACGTGCCAGGGAGGGAAAGAATAGGAAGATACGGCAGACTAATGAGTGGCTGAAGAGTTGGTGCATGGGGCAGGGGTTCAGATCTGTGGATCAATGGGATCTATTCAGGGGTAGGAACGACCTGAACAAAAGGGACAGGTTACACCTGAACTGGAGGGGAAACCAATATCCTAGCGGGCAGGTTTGCTAGAGGTGTTGGGGGCGGTTTAAGCTAGGATGGCAGAGGGATGGGAACTGTAGTGTTAGATTAGAAGATGGATTAGTTGGTGTAGAAGTAGATGCGATGTGTACAGAGGTGAGGAAGGACAGGCAGGGAATGGGGCATAAATGCAGTCAGTTGGATGGGTTGAAATGTCTTTACTTTAATGCAAGAAGTATTAAGGATACAGGTGATGAACTTAGAACATGGATCAGTACATGGAATTACAATGTGGTGACCATTACAGGAACTTGGCAGTCGCAAGGGCAGGAGTGGCTGCTTGAGGTTCCGGGGTTAGATGCTTCAAAAGGGACAGGGAGGGAAGTAGAAGGGGTGAGAGGGAGGTGGCTTTGTTACTCAGAGATAATATCACAGGAAGGGAGGACATCACAGAGGGATCACCTATTGAGTCAATGTGAATGGAGGTCAGAAACAGGAAGGGAGCGATCACTCTACTGTGAGTATTCTATAGGCCCCCAGGTAGCCACCAGGACACTGAGGAGCAAATCGGGAGGCAGATTTTGGAAAGGTGCAAAAATAACAGGGTTGTTGTCATGGGGGACTTCCAACTTCCCTAATATTGATTGGCACCTCCTTAATGCAAAAGGTTTAGATGGGGCAGATTTGTTAGGTGTGTCCAGGAAGGATTCCTGATATAGTATGTAGACAGGCCAACTACAAGAGAGGCCATACTGGATCTGGTACTAGGCAATGAACCTGGTCAGGTGACAGACCTCTCAGTGGGCAAGCATTTCAGGGATAGTGACCACAACTCCCTGAGCTTTAGCATAGCCATGGTCAAAGATAAGAGCAGACATTATGGGAGAGTACTCAATTGGGAAGGGCAAATTGTGATGGTATTAGGCAGGAACTTGGCAGCGTAAACTGGGAACACATGTTCTCTGGTAAATGCACCGCAGACATGTCAAGGTTGTTTAGGGACCACTTACATGGGGTTCTAGACAGGTTTGTCACGCTGAGACAAGGAAAGGATGGTACAATGAAGGAAGCATGGTTAACAAGAGAGGTGGAAAGTTCAGTCAACAGGAAGAAGGAAGTGTATTTAAGGTTTAGGAAGCAAAAATCATACAGGGCTCGAGAGTTATAAGGGAGCCAGGAAGAAGCTTAAGAAGGGACTTGAGAGCTAGAAGGGGACATGAGAAGGCCTTGGCAAGTAGGGTAAAGGAAAACCCTAAGGCATTCTACACATATGTGAGGAACAAGAGGATGACTTGGGTGAGGGTAGGACTGCTCAGGGATAAGGGGGATAAATGTGTCTGGAACTGAAGGAGGTAGTGGAGGTTGTGAATGAATACTTTGCTTCAGTGTTCACCAGTGAGAGGGACCTAGACTAATGCGAGGTCAGCGCAGAACAGGCAAATATGCTGGAGGATGACGAGGTTAGGGAAGAAGCCACATTGGAGGTACTGAAAAGTGTTAGGAAAGATAAGTCCCTGGGGACAGACAGGATATACCCCAGGTTACTACGGGAAGCGAGGGAAGAGATTGCTGGAGCATTAACGATCATCGTTGAGTCCTCCCTGGCCACAGGAGTGGTACCAGAGGATTGGAGGATGACAAACGTTGTTCCATTGTTCAAGAAGGGTAAAAGGGATAATCCTGGGAATTATAGACAAGTGAGTCTTACATCAGTGGTGGGCAAACTATTGGAGAGGATTCTTAGGGGCAGGATTTATGAACATTTAGAGAAGCACAGTCTTATTAGGGATAGTCAACATGGCTTTGTGAAGGGAAGGTCATGCCTCACGAGCTTAATAGAGTTTTTTTGAGGAAGTGACAAAACAAACTTATTAAGGTAATGCAGTGGATTTTATGTATTTTAGCAAGGTGTTGGACATGGTAGGCTCATTCAGAAAGTCATGAGGTATGGCACCCTTGGAAAATTGGCTGTGTGGATTTGAAATTGGCTTGCCCACAGAAGGCAGAGGGTAGTTGTAGACGGGGACTATTTGACCTGGAGATTGGTGACTAGTGGTTTTCTGCAGGGATCTGTTCTGGGACCCCTGCTCTTTGTGTTGTTTATAAATGACTTGGATGAAGAAGTGGAAGGGTGGGTTGGTAAGTTTATGGATGACACGAAGGTTGGTGGTGCAGTAGATAGTGCAGAAGGTTGTCGTAGGTTGCAACAGGATACACACAGGATGCAGAGCTGGGTGGAGAAGTGGCACATGGAGTTCAATCCGAAGAAGTGTGAAGTGATACACTTTGGAAAAGCAAACTTAAAGGCAGAATACAAGGTTAATGGCAGGACTCTTAGCAGTGTGGAGGAACAGAGAGATCTTGTGGTCTAAGTACATAGATCTGTCAAGATGCCATGCAAGTTGATAGGGTG
>JARFYF010000046.1:39141794-39158565 GCA_030265395.1 Rhina ancylostomus
GCTTTCGTGATCAATATATAGAGGGACCTACTAGAGAGGGTGCAACACTGGACCTCTTCCTGGGGAATGAGGTAGGGGAAGTGACGGGCGTGTCTGTCGGCGAGCATTTTGGGTCCAATGACCACAATTCTATTAGTTTTAAAACAGTTATGGAGAAGGATACAACCAGTCCACAGGTTAAAGTCCTGAACTGGGGCAGAGCAAATTTTGGAGCCATTAGATGGCATCTTGCACTGGTTGATTGGGTGAGATTGTTTGCAGGAAAAGGAGCCCCTGCCAAGTGGGAAGCCTTTAAAAGTCTGACATCAAGAGTTCAGGGCCTGCATGTTCCTGTTAGGGTGATGGGCAAGGCTAGCAGGTTTCAGGAATCCTGATTAACAAGAGATATTGAAGCTCTGGTTAAGAAAAAGAGGTAGCCATACACTGTACATAAGCAATTGGGAACTAGTGAATCTCTTGATTACTACAAGAAGTGTAGGAGTGTACTTAAGAGAGAAGTTAGGAGGGCAGAAGGAGGAAATGAGAAGGATCTTGCAGGAAAGATGATACAAAATCCCAAGAGATTTGATAGGTATATTAAGAATAAAAGGGTGGCTAGGGAGAGAATAGGTCCCCGCTAAAGATCAGCATGGCCGTCTCTGTGTGGAACTGAAGGAAATGGATGAGATTTTTAATGAACTCTTCAGTTTTTACTGTGGAGAAAGTTATGGAAGCTAAGGAAACAGGGAAATGAATGATGTTGTCTTGGACCGCATACAAATCAGCAAGGAGGAGGTATCGGAGCCCTTAAAGTGCATTAAGGTGGAAAAGCCCCCAGGACCTGACCTGGTGCATCCTTGGACCTTGTGGGAAGATGGAGAAGAAATTGTGGAGGCCCTTGCAGAGATTTTTGCTTCATTTCTGGCCACAGGTGAGGTTCTGGAGGACAGGAGAGTGGCTAGTGTGGTACCATTGTTTAAAAAGGGTAGGAAAAACAAACCAAGAACCTACAGGCTGGTGGGTCTGACATCGGTGGTGGGTAAATTGCTGGAGGGGATTCTAAGGGACAGGATCTACCAGCATTTGGAGAAACAGGGCCTGATTCAGGATAGCCAGCACAGCTTTGTGCATGGGAAGCTGTGTTTGACAAATCTCCTGGAGTTCTGGAGGAGATAACCAAGAGAGTAGATGAGGGTAGGACAGTGGATGTTGTCTATCTGGACTTTAGCAAGACCTTTGACAAGCTCCCTCATGGCAGTCTAGTCTGGAAAGTTAGATTGCGTGGGATCCAGGGAGAGATAGCTGATTGGATTCATAATTGGCTCAGTGGTAGGAAGCAGAGGGTGATGGTCAAGGGTTGTTTTTCAGACTGGAGGCCTGTGTTTAGTGGTGTGTCACAGGGGTCAGTGCTGGGACCTTTGTTGTTTGTAATTTATATAAATGATTTGAATGTGAATGTACAAGGCATGGTTAGTAAGTTTGCGGATGATACTAAAATAGGTGGTGGTGTAGGTAGTGCAGAAGGTTATGAAAAATTGCAGGGGAATCATCAGCTAGGTATATAGGCTGAGGACTGGCAAATGGCTTTCAGTCCAAATAAGTGTGAGGTTTTGCAGTTTGTGAGATCAAACTTATAGGACTTGTATAGGGAATGCTTGTGTTATGAAACAGAGGGACCTAGGAGTGCAAGTGCATAGTTCAATGAAAACTGCACCACAAGTGTGGTGAAGAAGGTATTTGGTACGTTGGCCTTCGTTAGTCAGGGCATTGGGAATAGGAGTTGGGAAGTTATGATGCAGTTATGTAAGGTGTTGGTGAGGCCGATCTTTGAGTATTGTGTACAGTTTTGGTTGCCCTGTTATAGGAAAGATGTTATTAAACTAGAATGAGTGCAGAAAAGATTTACCAGGAAGTTGCCTGGACTTGGGGGCCTGAGTTACAAGGAGAGGTTGAGTAGACTAGGACTTTATTCCCTGGAATGTAGGAGATTGAGGGGTGACCTAATAGAGGTATATAAGATCACGAGGGACATAGACAGGGTGAAAACACGTGGTCTTTTTCCCAGGGAGGTGTTGGTAATAACAAGAGGGCATAGGTTCAAGACCAGAGGCAAGAGATTGAAAAGGGACATCAGGGGCAGTTCCTTCACCCAAAGGGTGGTGTGGATTTGGAATGAGCTGTCAGAAATAGTGGTTGAGGTAGGCACATTAGCAACATTTAAAAGCCATCCAGATAAGTACATGGATAGGAGAGGTTTAGAGGGCTATGAGCCAAATGTGGGAAGATGGGACCAGCTCAGTTGACGTGGACAAGATGGGCCCAATGATCTGTTTCTGTGCTGTATGACTCTATGACTCCAGTCCCAGCAACATGCTTGGGAATCTTTTTTACACCCTCTCCAGCTTAATCACATCCTTCCTAAAGTGTCACGACCAGAACTGCATGAAATATTGCAACTGTGGCCTAACCAACGATTTGTAGAGCTGTAACATGGTCCCAACTCTTGTACTCAATCCCCCAACCGATGGAGGCAAGCAGGTCATACACCTTGTTCATCACTCTGTCTACCTGTGTGGCCACTTTCAGGGTGCTATGTACTTATATGCCCAGGTTCCTCTGTTCAAACATATTTGTTATTTTCTGTTCAATTTCCTTTCCCATTTCTTTGTTTCTCTTTGTCTTGACTTTCCTCATTGTCTCTTTCACGGTTGTTTCTCTCCCTCATACCTCACCTTTCCACTCAACCCTCTGTCTACCTCACTCACTCCTTTCTATTTAACTTCCACCGCTTTCTGTTACTTCCACCTTCTCTGTCCCTTCTTGTCCCTCTGTCTCATGCTCCACCATTCACATTACTCCTTTCTTGTTTGCTTCACCTGTTTGTTCTTGCATCGAGGATCCTCCCTTTTATAAAGTAATTTTCACTCCTCTATCAGTTTACCTATTTATCTCACTTATTCTTCTCTCCTTCCTTTTAATATTCTACTCAGTCATTCCTTTCCCTTGCCCCTCACGTGTTTTTCTTTCATCCCCTCTCTTCCACTCACTTTAGTGCTATTTCACTTTTGCTTTTGTTTCCTTCCCTGCACTTTCCTCTTTCATAACCTATGCCTGTACTTTTAAATCTCAGATGGAATTTCCTCCCTTTCTGCTGGTTCGTCTGCCTTTGTTGTGTTTCTGTTTTATTTCTTCATCTGAATACCTACCCTTTTACCACACCCAATTTGTTTCTTTCATTCCTTTATTTATTCACTGCTCATCAGCATCTCCCCTCTATTTTCCTTTCCTCTTACTTAAATTCATGGAATTTCCCATTACAGGAATCTATTTGCTTTCAAAATTTGTCCACTCATCTGGCCTTTTTCTATATTGCTTTGCATATGTTATTTTCTCTTTCTTTCTCTCCTGTTGCAGCCCTGTCATTCCTTTCTTCTTGCTGTCTCGTTCCTGTTCTCAGCAGCTTGTACCTTTATTTGTAAGAGCATTATGAAAATCATATTCGTTTATCAACCGCTCATCTTTTTCTCTTCTCTTGCTCTCTGTCTCTTCTCTCTCTCACTCCTTTCCTCACCGCATTTTGGCTTCATTTTATTTCCTTTCTGTTTGTTGTTAATTCTTTTTCTCCATTTTCATTCCTGTTACCTTAGTCTCTCATTCATCAGATCTGTCCTTTTAAGTCTAATCTCTCAAACACTGTTCTCTTGACCTTTCACCTGCTTACCTTCCCGTTCTCTGAAGCTGTCTTGCAGCTTTTCTTTAATCGCTTCACAGCACTGTGGACTTTCACAGCACAGGAGGAAGACTATCATTTCATCAGATGATGAAGAGTTCTCCATCCCAATCTCACCACCCTTTGTTGGGTCCTTATGGGGCATGTGATCCACCATAGTGGGATTCAGGCTTCATCACCCTTCCAGGCACCCTGTTCCAGATCCCATCACTTCTCGGTGAATGATTTTCTTTCATCAACCCCCTTCAAATCATTCTACCAATTACTTGGTGTTTGACCTCTCTGCTCCATCCCGTTTACATTATCTACCTGAGCTAGTCCCTCCATGGAGCATGTGCACTCTGTTTCTCTTCCCCACTACACATCTCAGTATTCTGACAATAACTGTGTATAAGTCTTGCCTTCCCCAAATGCATCACTTCACAATTTTTTGGATTAAGTTCTATTTGTCACTTCCCACCTGACCACTCATTGAATATATTCCTGATGTCTACACCATTCATTCTCCATGTCCGTCATGTGGCTAATTGTTGTGTCATTTGCAAACCTCTTAATCATGCCCCCATACAACTCAATCTAAATTATTGACATCGTCTGCAGGAAACAAGGAACCTGCTATATTGGAACTCCACTGCAACCTTCCAGTCACTGAAATAACATTCAACCATGATCTTTGGCTTCTTCCTATAAATCCAGTTTGAATCCAACGTCATTTTCCTTTGGATCCTAATGGCTGATCATGTTGGACCTTGTCAAAGTAAGGTTGTTTATGTCATTGGCCCTCCTCTTCCAAAAAGTTGATCAAGTTAGTCAGACACAGTGTTCCCCTGATAGATTTACCAGTAAATGTAACACTGTAACTACCTTTCTTTTGTTAAAAACCCATAAGCTTTACTACTGTCTTGAAGGGAGGGAAATATCTTGTCCTTACCTGGCCTCCAGATCCACATCAATCCTGTTGATCTCTGTACTGCCCAGCAAACCATCCAGTTGTACCAAACTGCTGGAACAAAACAAAAATAAAATATGATCAATAACCAAGCCAAGTAATAACAAGCCACCAAATGGTCACAATAAAGCTGGACCAATCAATTCTCATGAACAACTTGGGATGTACCCAAGTTAGGACAGTTATCCCAGTTGATTCCGCAAAAGCTTGCTAAAGCCAAAGTCACTTCATTATACATCTCAGCCAATATTTCAGATGCCCCTGTCACAATCCCTGGATATATACTGTCTCCCCAACAGTGGACTGCAGCCAAGGGGAGGACACCCTGCAACCCCAGAACATTGTATTCAGACTTTAAGAAGCTCCTGTCATAAAGTCAAACACAAGCAGCAAGATCTTCTCCTGATTACCTCCTGCCACTGTCCCTCAGCTGATTACTCCTGTGTTGAAGTAAACATGGAATTACTAGATCACAGAGTAGTTACAGAATAGAAGGAGCCCATGAGTCCCTTTGAGCCCAAACTCTGTTAGAGAAATCCAGCTGTTTCCATTCTCTCGTGCTCTCCCCAAAGCCCTGGAAATTCCTGTCTTTCAGATTCTTATCCAGCTTCCTTTTGACACTACAATTGAATCTGCCTTCACAGTTCCCCAGAAAGGGCACTGCAGATGCCAGAGGCTCTACTTCATTAGGAGTTTGAGGAGATTCAGTATGTTGCCAAAGACTTACAAATTTCTACAGACGTATGGTGGAGCGCATTCTGACTGGTTGCATCACTGCCTCTTATGGACCCTTCAATGCACAGGATTACAAGAGGCTGCAGAGGGTTGCAGACTCAGCCAGCTCCATCAAGGGCACAACCCTTCCCACCATCAAGGACATATTCAAGAGGCGGTGTCTCAAGAAGGAGGCGCCTCAAGAAGGGACTGTCACCATCCAAGACATGCCCTCTTCTCATTACTACCATCAGGGGGGAGGTATAGGAGCCTTAAGACCCACTCAGTGATTCAGAAACACCATCTTCACCTCCGCCATCAGATTTCTGAATGGTCCATGAACACATGAACATTACTCGTTATTCCTTCTTTTTGCACTATTTATTTATTTTTGTAATTTATAGTAATTTTACAACTTTGCACTGTACTGCTGCCGCAAAACAACAAATTTCACATCATATAAATCAGATTATAAATCTGATTCTGATTCTAATGGTTAGCATGGACTCAGTGGGAGGAAAGACCAGTTTCCATGCTGTATCCCTCTGAACCTCTACCATAGATTATGCTGCAACACCAAACATACAATCCCATGGTCTTCCACAGAGCCAGTATAAAGTCTAATGGCTAACTGGACACCCAAGGTTAAGTCTCCAATCAGCAGCTCCTGAGACGGTGCATGGGGGGGGAATAGTTGGTAGGGAGTCACCAATTCTCCAAAGCTCTTTCCCAGGAGCTGAGGGCTCCCCAGTGAGAGATGGACCCCATTCCTCTGCCCTCCTCAGCCTCCTGTAAAGACTTCTTGCTTGAATTAATTAGGGTCACATCTGGATTCTGATCTGGTTTCCCTACCAAAGGAAAGATATACGGGCAATAGAGGGAATGCAGCAATTGATTCATGGGAAGAACGAGCGTTAAAAATTGTTATGGGGCTTGACAGGATAGATGTGGGGAATGATGCTTCCACTGACTGGGGTCAAATCCTGGCCCAGATCAACTGGGACTTGTGAATTCATTGCGGTCTTCACCGTCTCACTGTACCCCAGTAATACTTCAGTGAGAAACACTCAAACTGAAGTGTTGTAGGAAATGTTGCTGCTTCACCCCTGCCCCGAGAGGTCACAGAGATTCTTCCCTGGCTGCATTCACATTGAAAGAATCAACAAACTCCTTTCTGAAATTGGGTTCAAAGAAATGGGCTCCACACTTCAACGGTCCCATAACTTGTCTGCCTTCTTGATAATTGCTCCACTTCTTTCAAATCAGGTTTTGAACAAATAACCTCTTTGAAAAGGGCATCAAATGAATCAACACCTGGACTTCTCTTCAAAGTTTCGACTGAAACTAATGAAACTTACCCAACTTTGCTTCTTCTTTTTCTTCTTTGACTCGATGTCATTCACATTGCCGACGCTCGAGTGGCTGGTCGCACTGTTGATGCTCGAAACGCTGTCCGATGAATGTTGTCTTCTGATCCGCACGTCTGACAAAGACAAAACCAGTTACTAGTGGCATTCCGCAGGGGCCGGTGTTGGGACTGCTTCTTTTTTACCTTGTACATCAACGATTTGGAAGATGGAATAAATGGATTTGTGGCTTAGTTTGCGGACGACACCAAGATAGGTGGAGAAGTAGAGAACATTGAGGAGATGAGAAGGTTGCAGGGTGACCTAGATAGTTTAGAGGATTGGGCTAGGAAATGGCAGATGAGATTCAATGTTGAGAAATGTGCAGTCGTACATTTTGGGAACAGAAGTAAGCGGGCAGAAGGGGAGAGAATTCAAAGTGCTGAAGTGCAAAGGGACCTGGGAGTACTTGTACAGGATACCCTAAAGGTTAGCCTCCAGGTCGGAACGGAGGTAAGGAAAGCAAATGTTATGTTGGCATTCATCTCAAGAGGTATAGAGTTTAAAAGTAAGGAAGTATTGATGAAGCTCTATGGGGCACTGGTGAGGCCTCATTTGGAGTATTGTGTGCTGTTCTGGGCCCCTTTTCTTAGGAAGGTGCTGCTGATGGAGAGTGTTCAGAGGAGATTCACGAGGATGGTTCCTGGAACAAAAGGGCTGACATATGATGAGCGCGTCGGCTCTTGGACTGTACTTGCTGGAGTACAGAAGAATGAGAGGGGATCTCATTGAAACATTTAAAATATTGAAAGGAATAGACAAAATTGATACATCCAAGCTGTTTCCCTTGGTGGGTGAGTCCAGGACCAGAGGGCACAATCTTAGAATTAGAGGGTACCAGTTTAGAATAGGGATGAGGAGAAATTTTTTCAGCCAGAGGGTAGTGAGTTTGTGGAATTCCTTGCTAGGTACAGTAGTGGAGGCCAGATCATCGGGTGCATTCAAGGAGGAGACAGGCAGATATCTAATTAGTCAAGGTATCAAGGGTTATAGGGATAAGGCAGGAAATTGGGGTTAATTTTTTTTTCTTAATCTCCACCCCCCCTGCCACTTCTCCCTCTTATTTCCATTTCCATGGAGCAGGCTTGATGGGCTGAATGGCCTTCTTCTGCTCCCTTATCTTGTGATCTTGTGACATGACTGAGGTATATAAAATGATGAGGGATATAGATAGGGTAGACTGCAGGAAACTTTTCCCGAAAGAGGAAGATAAAACTAGAGAGGATAGATTTAAGTGAAGGGTGGAAGAGGTATAGAGGAGATCTGAGGGTGACCTTTTTCACCCAAAGAGTGGTTAGTACTTGGAATGCACTACATGAGAGAGTGGTTAAAGCTGGGTCACTGACAGTATTTAAGAAGCGCTTAGGTGAGCACTTGAATCGCCTAGGCCAACAAGAAAATGGACCATGTGCTGAAAGATGGAATTAATACACAAAGGTGCCCACTGGATGGCCTTGAGATAAGCTAGGCTGAATAGCCTAGTTCCATGCTGTATGATTCTGTGACTTCATGACGTGAACTGGAAAGGTGCAATAAAGAAATACAAGGATGTTACTGGGACAGGAAAGTTTAAGCCCTTTTTTCCCTGGAGCATAGGAAACTAAAGGGTGACCTTACAGGTTTATAAAATCACGAGTGGTATAGATAGGGTGAATGGTCACTGTCTTTTTCCCAGGGTGGGGAAGTCCAAAACTAGACAGCACAGGTTTAAGGCAAGAGGAAAGATTTAAAGGGACCTGAGGAGAAACCTTTTCACACAGAGGGTGGTGAGTATGTGGAAAGAGCTGCCAGAGGAAGTGGTTGAGGTGGGTACAATTACAACATTTGGACAGGTACGTGGATAGGAAAGGTTTAGAGAGAAATGGACCAAATGCAGGCAAATGGGACTAACTCAGTTCGGCAACTCTGTTAGCATGGATGAATTGGGCCGAAGGGCCTGCTTCCATACTGTATAGCTCTGTGACTCCATGACCATGCCAAACTTGGTTCTGTTTCTCTCCCCTCTTCTGGTATTTCAGAGACTGCTGCAGACATACTGCAGCACACTTTTCAGTACGTACCACCACCACCACTCTTTGTCTCCACGCTATCAGACTTCCCATTTTGTTCTCTTCATCTCTGCTCCATCTTTCTCTGCAACTTAACATTTATTTCATTTTTAACATTCCCAATTCTGATGAAAGGTCACTGATTTGAAACATTAGCAGTTTCTCTCTCTGCAGATGCTACCTGACCTACTGAATATTTCCAGCTCTTTGGGTTACACTGAAGCCCAGTGTCCTCTCTTGGTTTAATGTAAAAGTTTGAAGACCCGGAGAATTCACCCAGTGTCCTGGCTGAGATTTATGCCTCAATCAGCAGCAACAAATAGATCATCTGGTCATTGTTAACCACTGTTGAGAGTCTTGTGCTGTTGATAAACTAGCTGCAGTATTCCTACATTATTATAGTTACCACAGTTCAAAAATTAATTCACTGACTGCAAAATGCTTTGGAATGTCCTCAGGCTAGATTTTTACCTACTCCCTTTATTATTTTGAAGAACTTAAACTGATGCCCTCCAGCAAGCAGTGGAAGCAGCCTTCCTACGTTTCCCTGATCAAAGTCCTTCTATTGAGCTCTTGTCCTGCCCTGTATGATCTTGATGACTTTTTTTTAAAGTAGGACACCCAAACCATTCTTCCTGGAGGTTTGCTTTGTTCTCTGAACTGGATTCTATAAAATCTACCTGCATATTCATGATTTTTTTAACCCCACCAAAGAGCTTTTAACAGCCCTACCCATATTTAAAGATGCATGTACCTGAACTCCAAGCAAGCTCAATGTCTCTGATACACATGGCAGAAAATAATGAGTAGAATGGAAAAGAACCGTGGAGTGATATAGCACGGAACAGGCCCTCCAGCCCATCATCTGCACTGAGCTTCAGAAGCCCATTTTTACACAAATCCCACTTGAATCTCCACATTCCCATCAACTCTCCCCAGCTTCTATCAATCACACACAAACACACTAGAAGCAAATTATAGTGGCAAGTAACCTTTCATGTCTAATCCTGAGTAACAACTGCGTCAACACAAATAACAACATCGATGGAAATTGAAACAATTAACATTCCTCTGTCCCAACCTGCCTGATCTGCTGAGAGTGTCCAGCATTTTTAATGTTATTTCAGATTTCCAGTATCTGCAGTTTTTTATTTATTTTCATTGAATAGATGCAGGCTGTGTAATTTGATCAAAAATACCTCTGAAGAAGAGCCACTGACCTGAAATGTTAATTTTGTTTCTCTCTCTCTACATATGCTGCCTCACTTACTGAGTAATTCCAGCACTTAGTCATGGAGTCTCTAGAGTTGTAAAGCACAGAAACAGGCCCTTCAGCTCATTACATCCATGCCGACCTTTTTGCCCATCTACATGAATCCCATTTCCCTGCATTGTCTGTATCCTTCGTTTCCTTGCCCATTTATGTGCCTGTCTAACCGCATCTCAAACATTATGACTTACCTAATTCTACCATCTCCTATGGCAGTGAGTTCCAGATATCGACTACTCTCCATGTAAAAAACTTTCCCCTCTAATTCCCTTTAAAATCCTTCCTTTCACCTTAAATCTATGCTGTTTTGTTCTTGATCGACCTACCATGGAAAAAGGTTCTAACTATCTACCCTATTTGTGCCTCTTATATTGTTATTGCCTCTATCAAGCCACCCCTCTGCCTCTTTTGCTCCAGGAAAAACAAGCCCAAACCTATCCAATCTCTCCCCATAACTAACGTCCTCCGATCCAGGAAACATCCTGCTGAATCCTGTAGTCCTGATGAAGGGTCTCGGCCCGAAACGTCAACTGTTTATTTCCCTCCATGGGTGCTGCCTGAGTTCCTCCAGCATTATTTGTGTATTATTGAATCCTCCTCTCCTACAGTGTGGCAACCAGAACTGTACACAATACTCTGCAGTCCAACCAGTGTTTTGTAAAGTTGCAGCATGATGTCCCAAATTTTATATACTATGCCCTGAACTATGAAGGCAAGCATGTCACATACCTTCTTCACCACCGAGCCACCTGTGTTGCCACCTTTAGGGAACCTTGGGTTTTAACCCCAACATTCTTTTGTGCCCAACCATACTGTACAGTCTTTGCCATGTCATCCTACCCGTTTGACCTCCAACAATACCTCACCTCCACTTGTCGGGATTGGTAAATCTGCCAGGGCTCTGCTCAACTTTCCAACTAGTCTACATCTTGCTGTAGCCTTAGACAACTTTCTTCACTATTCATACCACTAATTTTTGTGCCATCTGCAAACTTATTAATCATACTTTGAACACTATCATCCACATCTTTAATATATATCACAAACAACAGAGGTCCCAACACTAATCCCTGCAGTAAACCAATGGACACAGACTCCCAAATCAGAGAAGTGTCCTTCTACCAGTGCCCTCTGTCTCTCATCACCAAGCCAATTCTGGATCCAATTAGCCAGCCCGCCTTGGATCCCTCGTGTCTTAACCTCTGGACCAACCTACCAGAAATCAAACTCTCCAAATTCTGAAGAGCATAATCCTTCATGAATTAAAATCCCCATAAACTTCATCCTCTTTTTGTGTGTTAGGTTACATGTGTTGGGTGAACAATTGCCTTATTACTGGGAGATTTCAACCTCTGCTCCTAACCACTCAAAGACAGAAAACACCACACTGCCTTGTTCTGACCAAAACTACTGGTTAAACTTATCTGACATGTTTCATCAAAAGCACTGAAGATAATTAGCAATGCAATGCATAATTGATGTAATACTTCAAAATTCCTCAAAAATACTCCAAACTTTGCCTCTTCCAGCATTTTATACCAAGCCTTTGATGAATGGAATGTCACTTCTTCTTTAGTTGATAGAGCTGTGTTTCACTTCCACAGTGTGGACTCACAGCTGAAAAGGAGCACTGATTTAAGCTTCTTACACATCACACAAAATTAATCAGTTTTGTTCCATTGATAAAAATTGCTTAATCATAGTCAATATAGATATAATACAACTCACAGGTATTGGGCATTTAATGGACTGCTAACAGTTAACTCCCGATGTAGCAAATAGATTGGTGCAAAACACAGAGTTTGCATGAATAAGATACTGCAGGCTTGTATCATTTCAAAACCAAGAGAAATGCTGAAGCACATTATTTATTATACAGGCAATTAACAACAGGATGGAAAGCAAGTTGGTCATGGTAGTTCCTGCTGACAGTAAAACGATCCATTAGGTCACTCTCACAGTCAAGATTAAAAGGTTTTCTTTCGGAAGCACATTCAGTATGAACTTTCAATAAGGAACTGGATAAGTATTTGGAGGGAGAAACTTTACAGCAGTGTGGGGGAAGAGCAGTGGAGAGAAACTATGAGGAGCTTTTTGACAGAGTGAACAGTGACGAGATGTTTTGAATAGTCCTACATGCTGCATGACTCCATGAATACAGCTAATTACTGTAGGTGTTATTTCATAAATATCACTAAAAATATACAAAGTAATATATTGGGGCTATAAATCTGAAAACATACTGGGAACATTCAGGCAGCATCTGAACAGAAAAGAGACAAGGTTATTACTTTAGGTATTATGTGGCACTCTGACCAAGAGTTGAACCTCCTTTTCCCACAGACAATTCCTGACAACAATTCTTTTTCATTAAGTGACATTTCATCATGAGCCACAACACCATTCTGCTTTCATCTCACTGCATCTTTGATGGATTTCTATCTATCCATCACTCTACAAAAAGCACTATAGGAAAAACTTATTATATTTAAACAGTAATTATAAATGTTTAAGAGTATCAGCTTAATTAGAGTATATACTTCATTTACTTAACTTGCTGGCCTGATTTTGTTTAATTGATTTTTAAATCAATAATGTTGCCAATATGAACAGTTAATTTAATCCAGCTGCTGATCCAGTGTAATTAAATTGCTAACCAATTAACTCCAAAGAAAAAAGAAAGGTGTTCAAGACCTGCACAGTTCCATCAAGATGGCACAGAGAACAGGTAAACTGCCCTCAAAATTAGCCAATTATATCTAAAGATGTGAAATGGAATTACTGCTCCATATGTGGTTTGAGAAACAAATGCAGTAAAAGCAACCAAAGAACCATATATCCAAGAAAACATCACTTTTTAGATCAATAATTCCCAATCATGTATTTACAAGTTTAAAAAATTATAATTAAATTACATTGAATCAGTCTTACCCTTACAACTAAATGTAATATATGCAAAATAATTGTTCACAGTGTACCCAGAGTTGATGCCTGGGCAACGGGAAATCTTTGACATAACATCACATTAGTTTAACAGGCCACATGTAACAGCAGAATGAAACTCAGCTAACTTACACACTCACATCAGTGGTAGGGAAATATTGGAGAAGATTCTTAGGGACAAGATCTACTCACATCTGGAAAAGCGTAGACTAATTTGGGACAGACAGCATGGCTTGTCTTACGAACTTGATTGAGTCTCTGAGGAGGTGATTGAGGGTAGGGCTGTGGATCTTGTGTACATGGACTTTAGCAAAGCTTTCAACAAGGTCTCTCATGATAGACTGGTCCAGAAGATTAAGGCACATAGGATCCATGGAAACAGGCTCTTCAGCCCAACTGGCCCATGCCGACCCATCCAAGCTAGTCCCATTTGCCTAGACGTGTAGGACTCAAAACTGGCTTGGCCATGTAAAGCAGAGGGTAGTGGTGGAGGTCCGTGACCGACGGTATTCCACAAGGATCTGAGCCGGGACCTCCGTTGCTGACTGGATGAAAATTTCTTTATACTTATGTGAAGAGCAGAAGGATGACAGTAGTAAAGGTAGGACTGATTATGGATAAAGGTGGGAAGATGTGTCTGGAAGCTGTGGAAGTGGATAAGGTCCTCAATGAATACTTCTCTTCAGTATTCACCAAGGAGAGGGGCCTTGATGACACTGAGGACAGTGTTGGTAAGGTCAATATTCTAGAGCATATGGATATTGAGAGAGAGGATGTGTTTGAACTGTTAGAAAATATTAGGACAGGTAAGTCCCTGGGGCTTGATGGAATATTCCCCAGGCTGCTCCAAGAGGCAAGGGAGGAGATTGCTGAACCATTGGCTAGGATCTTTGAGTCCTCGTTGTCCACGGGAATGGTAGCAGAGGAATGGAGGGTGGCAAATGTTGTCCCCTTATTCAAAAAAGGTAGTAGGGATAGTCCTGGGAATTATAGACCAGTGATCTTTAATCTGTGGTGGGCAAGCTGTTGGAAAGGATTCTTAGAGATAGGATCTAAGAGCATTTAGAGAATCATGGTCTGATCAGGGACAGCCAGCATGGCTTTGTGAAGGGTTGATCGTGTCTCGCAAGCCTGATAGTGTTCTTTGAGGAGGTAACCAGACAGATTGATGAGGGTAGTGCAGTAGATGTGGTCTATATGGATTTTAGTAAGACATTTGACAGGTTCCACATGGTAGGCTTCTTCAGAAGGTCAGAGGGCATGGGACCAGGGAGGCTTGGCCACATGGATTCAGAATTGGCTTGCTGGTACAAAGCAGAGGGTTGTGATGGAGGGAGTGAATTCAGATTGGAGGACTGTGACTACTAGTGTCCCACAAGGATCGGTTCTGGGACCTCTGCTCTTCGTGATTTTTATTAATGACTTAGAAGAGGGGGTAGAAGGGTGGGCTGGCAAGTTTGCAGATGACACAAAGGTCGATGGAGTTGTGGATAGTGTGGAGGATTGTTGAAGATTGCAGAGGGACATTGATAGGATGCAAAGCTTGGCTGAGAAGTGGCAAATGGAGTTCAATCCGGAGAAGTGTGAGGTGGTACACTTTGGAAGGACAAACTCCAAGGCAGAATACAAAGGTAATGGCAGGATTCTGGGGAGTGTGGAAGAGCAGAGGGATATGGGGGTTCATATCCACAGATCCCTGAAAGTTGCCTCACAGGTGGATAGGGTAGTTAAGAAACCTTATGGGATGTTAACTTTCATAAGTCATGGGATCAAGTTTAAGAACCGCAAGGTAATGATGCAGCTCTACAAAACTCTGTTTAGACCACACTTAGAGCACTGTATCTATTTCTGCTCGCCTCATTATAGGAAGGATGTGGAAAGCATTGGAAAGGGTGCGGGGAGATATACCAGGATGCTGCCTAGTTTGGATAGTATGGATTATGAGGAGGGACTAAGGGAGCTAGGACTTTACTCATTGGAGAGAAGGAGGATGAGAAGAGACATGATAGAGGTATACAAAATATTAAGAGGAATAGATAGTGGACAGCCAATGTCTCTTTCCCAGGGCACCAATGCTCAATACAAGAGGGCATGTCCTTAAAGTAATGGGTGGGAAATTCAAGGGAGATATCAGAGGATGGTTTTTTACTCAGAGAGTGGTTGGGGTGTGGAATGCGCTGCCTGGGGGGTGGTGGAGGCAGGTACATCAGTCAAATTTAAGGGATTGCTAGATAAACATACAGAGGAATTTAAAATGGAACGATATGTGGCAGGAAGGGCTTAGATAGTCTTAGACAAGGTTTAAAAGGTCAGCACAACATTGTGGTCTGAAGGGCCTGTATTGTGCTGTACTGTTCAATAATTCTATGATTTGTTTAGTACCTCAGTATGTCCTCTGCTTCCATGAGTATATTATACTTTTGGTCTTGTTTGGTCTCATCTCTTCAAACAAACCTTTTCCTATTCACAAGACCATATGTTAGTTGATTCCATTTTCTGGTTGATACCCGTCACTTTTCATTTTCTCTCATTCCCCCTCTTAATTTAGCTTTTCCTTTCCCTCTGAACTTTATGTATTCAACTTAATTTACACACGTTAGCAAGCAGATGTCTATCATGTGTTGCTTTGGTCTATTTACTCCTGGTTTTTGTCTTGGTCATCTTTGGCTTTAACTTCCCTACTTCATGAGGATGTACCCAGAGTGTAGCTGAAACATTTCCACCTAAAGACTTGTCATTGTTCAATTACAATTTCAACTGCCAAGCTTTGATTCCAATTTTCTTGGACATTATACCATTGAAATTGGCCTTTCTCCAAATGACTATTTTTTTTAGCCTTGGCGTGCACCACATACTTTGCTAAGGTGCTTCTAAACTTTATTCTGTTATGATTGCTGGTTTCCAGATGGTTCCCCACTGATACTTGCTCAGCTTGGCTTGACTCATTCTCTCGAACCAAGTCTAGTAATGCCACCATTATGCTAGAAATGCTAGAATGCTAGCATAATGCTAGAAATGTACTGATCAAGATACATTTCACAAACTCCTCCTCTCACCCCACCTCTTTGACCCTTATGTTTTTGCTACCTTAGTCTAGATTTGGATCGTTGAGATAGACAATCTAGGAGTGTTTCACATCTCTGAAATTTTCCAGCAAATTTGTTCCTCAATATCCTTCCTACTACTTGATTGTCCATGGCACTGTCTCTGTAGTGTAATCACTCTTATTGTTTCTCTTCTATACAGATACATTTTGTCCTTGCTTATCTCTCTCTCTCCATCAATTCTGACACCACCGTTCTTCCTCAATTCTCCTGAAGAGATTGTATCTAAGGTTATTAAGAAACCATTCCTGCCCCTTTTTGAAATAGAGTCTGTTTTATTGCCAAAATATTGTAATTCCTCGTGATTAATTGCACCAATCTTGTTAAATACACCTGCAGTGTACATGCATTGTAAGTGCATCCTAGATATCCTTTAGTAGATACAAGATACTGCAGATCTGGAGCAAAAGAGAAACTGATGGGAGATCTCAAGAGGTTGAGCAATGCTTGTGCAGGCAAAGGGATGGTTGATGTTTTGGGATGAGACACCACGTGAGGAGTCTTGACCTGAAACATCTAGGCATCTAGATGTCATGGTTCTGAGTTCTGGACCTCAATTTGGCTCCTTTAATGCCTTGTTGTACAGCACATGGATTCCATGCTGGACTGTTTGCATAATGACACACAC
>JARFYF010000046.1:39434576-39444620 GCA_030265395.1 Rhina ancylostomus
AGAGTGGTGAGTGCGTGGAATGGGCTGCCGGAAATGGTGGTGGAGGCAGATACGATAGGGTCTTTCAAGAGACTGTTGGATAGGTACATGGAGCTATGTAAAATAGAGGGCTATGGGTAAGCATAATAATTTCTAGGTTAGGGACATGTTCGGCACAGCTTTGTGGGCTGAAGGGCCTGAATTATGCTGTGGTTTTTCTATGTTTCTATGAGACTTCAGCTAGGCCTTATAGTGCTGTTACAGGTGCAAATTCAAAAAGGGAAAAATTCACTCAAGGAATTAAGAAGATACTGACAGAATTGAAGCATTTACACATTCAACAATCGGGATAGGAGGAAAGCTGAAGGTGGGACCATGGGATGCAAAAAGAGATAAAAGGTATCAAGTGATTTGAAGCATCCAGCACAAAATAGTACAAATTTTAAAACATTTTTAATGATCATACTAACCAATATGCATGAGTGCATGTGTCTGCAGAGGACTTGTATTGTTCTACCCAATGTGACTCTGCTTCCCCAGAGGATACCTGTGATGGGAGTCACAAGAGGTTAGAAGCTTAACAAGATCTCACACACAGTCCCAGTTTCAGTCAGCCACAGTATTGCAACAGAGATACAGACAAACATTAACACATTCTACGTCAGTTAATGCAAAGACACAGCAAGGTGCATCAGTGCCAGGCCCACATCATTTCTCACAACACAGGAGGCCTCTCTGGGTTCATCGAGTCTTCCTGCCTCTCAGAACATTCCCAGCAGTCCCTTTCCCCATTTACTCCTGACAAATCTGCTCTCCTTCATGCCCAACTATGGCCCCCCCCCTCTATTTCCTGGCACCATCTACACTAGGGGTAATTTAAAGTAGCCAATGAACCTTCCTTGGGGTGTGTCAATCATACAGCAAGGAAACAGGCCAGTCAGCACTCCACATCCACACCAACCATGGAAGGGAGGAAACCTGACGGCACTCATCAACAGGATTAAACCAGCATCTCTGAGGCAGGTCCAACTGTGCTGCCTGAGGAAACAATTTATTCCGGAGCAAGCTCAATATTGTGTCATAACTCTAGCACATCCACAGATTGCCAAATTTGGTTAGTAAATTTTCCTTCACCTTTTTGTACTTCTTTTTTAGGTCAATATAGTTCTCCAGCTTGAGCTGTTTGCCAGTGTTTGGTCTGTACATCATGAACAGTCTCTTCTTATTGTTAACTTCCTTGACAAGGATTGCTGTCTTTTTATTATTTCTTATCTAGAACAAAAGACACATATAAGTTTGCAACTTAAAATGCTACTCAGTACAATGCTCTTCCATTTCACTGCAAACATAGAAAACGAAATCTCCAAATTAGAAGGTTACCTTTCAACGCCATTTCTTAATTTGGTTTTGAATTCTGAGGTGGGATTTCTGCCAGAAATTACCAGGATCATGGACGGAATGATGCGATATGTGATAAACTGTCAAATTGGATATGGTGATCTTTTCTGAGTCATTTAGGAATGTGGGTGTATACAAACACAGAAGATATTCACAAATGTGGTCATTTAAAGCTTGCACAACTGTGCGAAGTCTGAAAACTTACAGAATATTAGCACTACTTCCCAGAAATGCCCAATTGGGTGAACATTCCACAAGGGAAAATGTTATGTAAATTAATGAGATTGGATCTTTCTTGCCCAGAGCAGGATCAATTTTTGGAGGTACAACGGGAAAGCAAACAATAGTTCTGTCACAAAAACACACTGCTATTTTGTTGCCAGTGAATTGAGCAGAGCAGCCTATTAACAAGGTTTCTACAGCAAAACTGTTCTCCTTTATCACATTGGTCTGGCAGCAGAGGTTCACGCTTAAACCTGTGAAAGAGCACAAAATCCCTTTAAATTCACAGTAGCAATGATCATTTTGACTGGTGGTATTTTGTGCCAGGTGTTTATAAACCCATGAAGTGCCAATAATGTTGTATGATAATGTGGAGTTTGCTTCAGTGTTGGAGTTTGGAGGGATTTCCCTGTTTTCTAGTGTTAGCTACATTAACTTTTGCATTGTGCCAACAACTTTGAGGGGCTTGGTGATGGAAAATTCACCACCCAGTGAGTATAAATGGGTCTCCGACCATTTCTCTTCATTCTAATTCTGGCCCAAACATCCAAATAATTCCAATACACCCTAACTTGTACTTGGTCATGTACTTATGTCCTATATAGTAGTTCAATAGCTTTTGCTGTGGAACATTACACTAAAATTCTTGTACTTAAAGTTGCTGCTTTGAGTTTAATTCAGCTCAGTGGTGAAGATTCAATGTTTATGTTGTAGGTGTCGCTCTCCAAGGACAGAATTTTACACAAAAGGAAACTGAGCTCTAGTCTGCAATTGGAAATATCTGCACAAGAATCAGTCCCAACTAATGCAGAAAATGTCACTGTCAAAAGGTCCCCCGTAACTGTAGCCACTTTTGCTCTGACAAAAGGAATGTAAACTAAAATTATTCATAAATAGTACGTGGGCCAACAAACATTTATTTCTCATTCTTAATTGCCCGAGGTAGCGGTGAGTCACATTTTAAAACTCTGCAGTCCATGAGGTAACAGTGCTTTTGGTGTTATTGGATCAGGAGTTCCAGGATTCAGGTGCAGTGACAAGGAATGACGGCACATTTCTAAGTCAACATGATGTGATATTTGGGAGGATAACCTGCAGCTGGGTGCTCTTCCCTTGTGCCTGTAGCCCTTGCTTTCGATGGAGGAGGTGCTGCTAAAGCCTGGGCGGGTTGCTACAGTACACCTTGTAATGAAAAAGTAAAACAAAGTGAGGATACAGGACATCCAAAATTAAAATGGAACACAAATGCCCATGAGGAGAGAGAAAAACAGAGTTACAATTTCAAGTTGATGACAAGCCATCAAGTCCTAATCATCAACCAGAAATATTAATTGCTTCTCTTCCCACAGATGCTGCCTGTTCTGTGGTGTACATTTTGTTGCAGGTACAAAACACAGCATGGTGCACCTGTAATGAAGGGACTGAATGTTTAGAACAGAATGATAACAGCACAGGCACAGATAAAGTACGAGTGTGCGTCTTGCTTTCGATAATGGATTGGAGTCACACTCACACAAGCAAGTGGAGAATAATCTATTACATGACAGACTTGTGCCTTGCAGACAACATGAAGGCTCAAATGTTGAGAGAATACACTGTCCCTGACAGTCACAATATTTATGTGCTTGGCCCAGTCAAATTTCTAATCTTTACAAGTTTCTGGCAAGACTGCATCTGATGTGTTGAGTATTGTATACACTTTTGGTCTTGGTATTCAAGGAAGAATATACCCACATTGGAGTCAGTGCAAAGGAGGTTCACTGGGTTGATTCCTAGGATTCCTGATGCAAGAAGAGAGGTTGAACTCATTGAAGTATTAAAAAGTGATCATATTGAAACATACACAGTTCTGAAGGGATTGACGGAGTGGATGCAGAGAGGATTAATGGGGGTATTTAAAGATAAGGAGCATAGTTTCAGGAGTTACTCATTTAAGATCAAGACAGGCAGGAATTTCTTCCCTGAAAAAGTTTGTGACTCTACCCAGAGAGCTGCCAAGGCAGAGATTGACAGATAGTTGAACGATAAGGGAATTGGGGGATATGAGAGAGCAGGAAAATGTTGACGTTAAGATTGGATCAGTGAATGATGGAGCAGAATGGAAGGGTGGAGTAGCCTTACTCCTGCGGTTTCTTACATTCTTATCATGGGTGCCACCTGAAACGTTGGTGGGGACTTGTCAATGGTCACGTGGTTAAACAGCATAGGGCGGTGATTAGGCACTTGTCTTTATGTCTAATCTCCTCCTTTGCCTTCCAGTTGAGGAATGGATTTTGCTCGTTACTTAAGCCCAAACTGGAATTTTGTTCAGATGTTTTTGATGATATAATGGTCCTGATATGAAAAAGCAGATATTCCTAAAAATTATTCAACTTGTAAAAAAAAATGTTCTACTGTTACTGCGCACACACCTCACTCAGAATGTCAGCACACTTTGCATCAACTAGAAAATTAACTACTCTCGAATGATAACCTTTTCTCCTATTGAAAAGGGTGTCTGTATGGTCTGAATGATTTCTTATCAAATGATGGCAGCCAGCATTGGTCAGACTGAGAAATGCTTGTACCTGTAGGATGGTGGTGAAATCTCAGAGGGTCTGGAATTCTTGCTGTAACAATTCAAATTCAAACTCAAGTTTTCTCTCATTATCTTCAAAAGCCAACTAGGTTCAACCAACTCTCAACATCAAACAGTTTGTGCTAACCAAAGTGAACTATAAGATGGGAAATCTGTTTGTGGAAATACTGGACTTTTGTTTTTATAAATGGGACTACTGTACAAGGATAGTATCGAAATCAGCTCATTTCTTCTCTCCACCCTTGTTACCCAAATAAGGTTGGAAATACCACATTTTATTGAATCAATGACACCTGCAGTATTTTGCTCTATCCAAGTTGAGTCATTGAGCTGTTAATCTCCAAGACTACAAGTCTACAGTCAGACTGTGAATGCGGTTTTGATCTTTTTTCACATCATCCTGGCTTTTCCAGTCCTACAGAAATGCAATCCGCATAAAACCAGAAAAAGAATGGAAACAGTCTCTGAACCTGGGAGGCTCCATCAATCCTGGATAGTCCACTGAACAGTACACCAGGCAGGCTGATTGTACAATCTATAAACTTCTCACTTTCACACTTTCATGATGAGGAGAGGAAACGGAGTTACTTGTTTGGGTGAAGGTGGTGCATAATTTAGTTAAATCAGTTCCAGCTTAAAGAATAGGTCTTATTATAATAATGTAGAGTGGAAATCTAAAGAACAACATACGCCTGGGAAAATACGTTGCAGCATGCACTTCCATTTCTTTCTCTTTGTGTACCTGCATTGACAGATAGAAGCCATCATCTGTTCCCATTTGCTCTGCCCAAATCTTTGTAGCTTCTTCCCAGGACATACCTCTTTCAACACTTATCTACAAAAGATACATATTTTGTTAAAACATCCCCTTACAGCCATAAAGCAAAACTGTAGTATATCAAACTTTTACAAGTTCTATTAGACATTTGAAACTTTAATGTCACCTTCAATGACATTTTTGATAACCATGTGCCTCAGCTGCACATTACTTATTGTGAATCAAACTCACATTGGGAGAAATAGGTAAATAGCTGAGTTTTTAATCTGGTAGACCTCAGGTTTAATTCATGTTCAATACTGATTCCAGAATAAGCAGTAGTGAGTTACAAATGGTCTCAGAATCCAGAGCTGGGAGGTTGAGTTACCCAAGGCTTCACCTCCTGATGGTTGTCCAGTAATTACCTTTGGCAGCATGCACATGGACTTTAAGCAAGGACAAGCTTCAAAGAGCCTTCAAATTGTATGTTGGGTAGAGTGGTCTAGGTTAAAAGGAAAACAAAACAACCAAAGACAGAAGATAAAAACCACTTCACCAAATGGTCAGCCACTTACAGTATACAGTTCAACATGTCCCGATACGGAATATCCTGGAGTAAGGAATTTTTTAACTTCTAGTTTCTTCACTTTCTCGTCCCCAGAACCCAGATCTGTCCAAAAACAAATGCAAATCTGTAAATGTTGAATAATTAACTTGTAATTAGGACAATATAAAACCAAGGACTTACCTAAAATTCCCATATCATATCTTCCATTTTTTTTAGCATTTTGAATGACAGCACTTAAAGTGTCTGAGAAGTACTGGAACAGTGCATTCTGTTGGTGCACCTCCATACCAAGAATTCGATTTAGGAATTTGACAATATTATTGTAATCTGAAATGGAATAATCACATCGTCAGCCAAGGGAATCTGGATCACAGAAACACAAGTAATGAGTTCAATTTCTAATCTAAACATTACCTTTATCAAGTGTGAGCAGTCCCGAACGGTCTTCCATATTTATTAAACCCACACCTATTAATCCCTGTCGAACATCTAGAGGCAGAAAAGCACAGGCCACGTTAAATGGAATGAGCTCATCAGAAATGAAAACAAAAAATAAGCACCTTTTGGTGGTGAAGCTGTCCCAAAATCTGAGCAAAGCCAATTACTAGACGACAAGAAATTCTGCACCATGTTGGAGAGAGTTCAAACCTAAAAGAACTCAATTTAAGGTTGAATAATAGTTGAATCGGTGGAGATGCACCTTTTCAGACCTTGCATTAATTCTAAGCTCATCTATCCATTTTGACAAGTTCAAGTGTATAGTGTTACTTGTTGGGTTAGAATGTAACCCATCACAACAAGTTTTAAAAGTAGAAACACAAGTTATGTCTTATAGTACAGTGAATACTGCCTTGGCTGAACAAGTCAGAGCTCACATTCTAAAACTAAATCAAGCAGGAAATGTGTGAATTAGCACCATAAAGAGAGGCATGACTGCCGATTCATTGGCATCTTTAGACCTTCCACATTGGACAAGATGACCAATAAACAACTCCGGTCCCATACAATATCATCAATCTTAATGATCCATCACCACCACCTCAAGGTCACTAAGGGGGAATAGATCCACAACAGTGGCCAGAATGACACAGTGTACAAGGGTGGTGACCAGAACCAGAGCGAGCACAATGAGGCAGACCTGATCAAAACCAGCGAGTACAAAAGCAGCAAATGAGACCTAGCCAAAGCCAAGGACCCAAGCGGAATCAGGAACTGCGGGCATTGGGTGCAAGAGCTCAACAGTAAAGAGATCCAACCAGGGTTAAATATCAAAATTAATGTGTGACAAAGGATACCATGCAGGCAGTATCCAATGTAAAGTATTTTCTGAAAATATTTTTCTCTAAACTAGGGCACTAAGTGGAACCAGAACAAAAACAAAGATAAAAATAAATGTAAGGGTACCTTAATGAGGTTAACAAATTAATAACAGCATCAAAAGTGTCTTGAGAAATACAAGATTTCTGAAATAATGTGTGGGCAGCTGAAATCTATTGAGAACTATGTTGCTAAGTCACCTGGGAAATTCAGGACATCATGCATCCTTGGGACATCTGTGGATGAAGTGCCTACAGCTACTCCAACTCAAGGCTTTTGAATTTGAGGGCAAATGGAATCACTGCAGAGCATAAAATAGGCCAGTGGTTTTCCCAAACAAATGTTCCAGGAGGCTGTTACCCTGCAACCTCAGGGTTCAGAATAATTAGTGGGCAGCCATCCATAAAAGTAAGTAGTACTTCAGGGTGCATGCCACTCTGAATTGGTGCTCATATTGGTGATGACACCCTGCAGTTCAGAACACACAAGTGTGGAACAAAAAACTGAGGATGGAAATCAATGACAGTGCAGTAGTCCAAGAATTTGATTGTGAGGAGGACAGGCAGATGTTTTTGCAACTATCACAAGAATCCTACACAGTGCCTTGCTTCCCCGTCATCAGAATAAAGGATGTTAGAGTATGCAGGATATTCTGTGGGGTGGGATGAAGAGGAATCGAAAACTCGAAGGGTCAAGGTCCTGCAGCTACAGATTCAATAGGTAGAGAAGATAATGTAATCTTGATGGAAGGAGAGGTAGATTAATTTATGGGTATTACCTTGATGGAGGAAGGAACTGTTTTTTAAAAATGGATGAGTTCCATCTCAACAGGATTTGGGTGGAGCGAACCCATAGCTTTCTAATTCAGAGTTAGAATGCTATAAATGAACCAAGGATGCACCAATCTCAAATAAATGGCAACATGGGCATGAAAAAAACAATTTTATTAAAATTGCCACAGATAAAACCAGTTACTTGGGTGACTAGGATTGTACAGAAAATATCTTAAACCAAGAAAACTGACCAAAACACAAAAGTTAAATAGGAATCTGCACTGTACCTTTGAAGAATTCCCCAATGTAGTCTTTAGGCGATGACACCAGTGGACTGTCCAGATTCACAATGGACTTCATTACAATTTCTAGGGCATTCCTGCCATACTGTAGAAGTATCAAACAATCCATCATTATATTATGATTCTGGCAGCTAGTTAAAAGCATGAGCGACATGCATGCAAAATATTACTTTATTCACAATGAGGTTCAATCTCAGTATTACAGCATCCTTTTTTGCTGTATTCAGATTACTGTGACAATATCATTTCTTATATTGCAATTGTGAAGCAAGCAAAGTACACAGTAACTTAGATAAAAGTGACTAAATACCAAATAAATTGTTAAAAAAGTTAAAATAAACAACTGTAAAATCCCACTACTCCTTACCCAGACAACTAGAACATTACCTTGTTATCAAAGTTAAACCTGCTCAAATCTCTGGTTTCAGTGGCACGTCTATCACCATGTGTAAGAGCACCCTGTCCAAAAATAAAACAAAATCAACATCCTCGAATGAAAAATCAAGAACTACAGATGCTGGAAATCTGAAATATAAACAGAAAACACTGGAAACATTCATCAGGCATCTGGAAGGTGAAGGTGAATGTTCATGCAGGGTAAAGGTGGACTAGTTGGAACCAGGAAGTTGGGAGACACAGGAAAATCTGCATGTCATTAACATTAGAGGCAACGTTGCACACCACTGGAGCACTCCCTTCTCTTCCCATCACTTATCTTGACATGGGTACTTAGATACTTTTTTTTACAGAACCGAGTTTATGCAGTTTACCATGGCCAAGAGAGTAAATCTGGTCATTTCATGAACTGTATAAGAGACAATGAAAACAAATACACAACATAACTAAGGAAAACATTAAGCCCCACTTATTTCATCAGTAAGTCATCTGAGCACTGAATAGGAAAAAAAGGCATTCAATCTAACTGAATCAAGGTTGACTACATTTTTAAGCACTTTTTCTTTTCTCTCCTAATGGTTGGACTTCGTGTGAAACAGGAAATGCAATCTTGTTTGAAAATCATGAACTTACCAAACTTTCAAGTCTTTTTGCAACAATTGAAGCAAATCTCTGTTCACCTGCCAATTCCGATATTAGAAAAACATACTCAGGTGAAGTCACTTGGTTTGACCGATGTGTTCTACCTGTGAGTAACATAATAATCACATTTTCACAGTTCCAGCAAAAGCATCAACCTCAATTACCCTTGATCAGTTGATCTCGTGTCTTTCCTTTGATAAATCTGTTAAGTCTTGACCCCCACAAATGTCACAGATCAATTAAATTGAATATTGTAACTGATCTTCAATCAGTAGCAAGGAATTTGAATATTTTGATAACTTTTGAGCAGTAACCCCCAAGTATAATGGCACTTCACAGAATAAGGCCACACTCCCCACATATACGCAGCATGAGACCACACCCTCTAGCCCAGGCAATATCCCACCCTACCCCAGAGTAGAGAAGAAAACACCCAACTCCCTACCCTAATATTGCCACAAACTCTTCCATTCTTAAAAAAGGTACAACAAGCTATGCCCAACCCTTTGCTACCCCACAGTAAAGGCCAAGCCAAAATACCCCATGTAATGCCACAGCACATACCAATGACAGCTCACAACAGAGTATGTATTCATGGTACCTGAGGAAGGTAATTATTCACACAGAGCTACAAGATATATATTTATTGGTCACATGTATATTGATAATATACATGTGACCAATAAATAAATATCTTGTAGCTGTGTGAATAATTACCTTCACAAAACACATGAAATGTGTCTTTTTGCATTACCGAGAATGTGCTGGGGGCAGCCCGCAAGTATCGCCACTCTTCCAGTGCCAACACAGAATGCCCACAGGTGCCAACTCGTAAGTTACCCAGAGGAATCCCACGCAGACACACGGGGAGAATGTACAAACTCCTTTTAGACAGTGGCAGGAATTGATCCCAGGTTGCTGGCGTTGTAAGAGTT
The DNA here is from genome assembly GCA_030265395.1 of Rhina ancylostomus. NCBI lineage: Eukaryota > Metazoa > Chordata > Chondrichthyes > Rhinopristiformes > Rhinidae > Rhina > Rhina ancylostomus. Next base: position 39,444,444 of record JARFYF010000046.1, read on the forward strand.
ATACTAACTGAACATTGGACTGTGCAGTACTGCTCAGGCACTGTTGATGTTAATCCTCCATGTGAACAGTGTCCACCGTTGTCATATTCCATTATTACGCTTCCCTTAAATCACCCAATAAACTAAACATTTACCACTGTGCAATTCAGTGTCTTACAACTCGTGTGGTGGAAGAAA
>JARFYF010000046.1:39476802-39489780 GCA_030265395.1 Rhina ancylostomus
TCTCTTGCCTCCCATAGCAGCCCAGGATAAATCCCATCCAGTCCTGAGGATTTATCCATCTTTAAGCCCACAAAGGCATCCAGTATCCCCCTCTTCATTTATGGAGACCTGCATGAGACTTTCACCTTCCCCTGTACTGAACTCTCCAAATATGAAGTCTGTTTCCTTTGTGAATACTGATAAAACGCATTCATTTAGGACCTCATCTATTGTTCTGGCTCCGCACACAGGTTGCCTATGTAACCTCTGGGCCTTACCCTTTTTCTGATTATTCTTTTGCCCTTAATAACAGGATTTGCTTTAATCCTCCCTGCCTGTGATTTTTCATGACTCCTCTTAGCCCCAATTTCTTTTTTTTAAAGAAAAGCTTCTCTGTACTTTTTATACTCTTGATGCACCTTCCCCACCATTAGTTCCCTCTACCTGTGATACGCTTCCTTTCTCCCCCTCTTCATCCAACTCTTGCTATCCATCGACATCCAGGGTTCCTGCACTTGTTAACCTGGCTTTTACCCTTACAGGAACATGTTGTTATTCTAACATACATCTATAAATACATCTATAAATGACAGCTAAAGGCACTAATGGTATTTCAGAACTACATCATTAAAACATGCTGCTAAAATCCAACGGGCAAAACCTGATAATATTTCATTGCTACAATAACAAGCCTTCATTACATCTTCCAGTTCCTGATCACCTAAAGAGATGGTCCAAGGAAAAAAAATACCCTCTCAAGTTAACTCAACCCAACCCAGGCTCTCCAGTGAGCCACTCATAGATTTTAATAAAAACATGGGAACATGAGAAAATGTGTAACTGGGAAAAGTGGGGGTGCTGTGCAGAAAAGAAAGCAGGAATATTGAGTGAAAAGATGTACAAATGTATATTGGCCTCAAGTGAGCAAATCGATTCAGTTACGAAACATGCCAATGAAATGGACTGGTTCCCCTTCAACATAAAGGTACCTCTTCTAAAAGAAGAATTGTTCATTACTCTACCTTATTCAGCGCATGAACCTGGATATTTTTTGCTCCAATATCTCTCAGATCCCTTTCAGCATCATACTTCAAGTCATTGGATACACTAAACCTGTAATAAGCACAGAACTTCAACTGAAGCCAACTACAATAAATATGCTTTAGATTAATTGAATTAATGTTAAATTTCCACTTACCATAGAGATCTTTTTCTACCAAGAAGGTAATTTTCAAAAATGATACCAGCAATGGTTCTTCCTTTACCCACACCAGCCCCATCCCCTATTAGGAAGGCAGCACGATCCCCATTAGGGAGGAATGTTTCATGTTGCTGTGGTTCAAAATAATAAACAATATACCTGATTTAGTAACAGTTATGCACCATGAAAGATCTGAGCTTTGGAGATGAACTTATTCACAAGTAGCTTGAAACCTCAGTACCTGAGCAGCATATGTGATTGCTTCCAGCTGCAGAGCAGACAGCCACCCACTGTCAATGGTCTCCTCCTGTACAGTCAACCGATACCAAACATCAGGGGGAGTTACACTAGATAAGGAGCTGGTCTCCACAACAGGATCAGGATGGCGCAATCCAACTTTCACTGATAACAAAATTAAAATAATTATAGTTAGATTTGCTGGTGAACAGAACATATTAAACTATCTGCTTTAGTAACCATGACAATCCAGATCCAGTAGATTTCAGAAAGTTAATTTTAGTGACAAAAGAAAATACATGAACCCAAGAAATGGGTCAGATTATTTTGAGGTGGCTCCACCAGTAAAGATGTGGCTTTTCTTGTGCTGCAAATTCACTTCCCCACCTGATCATTCTCCCTTCATTCCTTTAGTTTTCAAAAATCTACCGATCACACCCTTAAAGTTACTCAATAACAAACTTACTAAACTTGCGTGAAGAAATTTTTTATCTCAGCTCCAAACAAACCAAGTCCCATCATAGCTCTATGCCTCATCATTCTAGACATGGAGAAAACTGCCTCTCAACATCTACCTTATCAATCCATCCAGAACTTGGGCTGTCGCATTGATATCATCTCTTGCTCTTCTATATTCAAGTGAGTAGAAGCCAATCTTATTAATTCCTTTCACAGAAATGGTGTAAACAAAGTCTCGGGGTTTCAGAAGGGAATTAGATAAGCACAAGGGAAAATAACTTTCAGAATAGGGAAAAGTGGGGTTTAGGACTAACTGGATAACTCTATAAAGAGCTGATAGGGACTTGATGGGCAAGATGGCCTCCTTCAGTGCCACAATGTTCAAAGATTCTATCCCACATAGAACAATGCTAATATCAGTCACCATAACAGAGGATGATGCCAATGTGAGGGGCACTACAAGATATCACTGAAGTGAACTCAGTTTTACCACTGAAGTGCTCTCAACTAAGTTATTGATAGATTAATTCTAAATATAAAATAAAAGATGAATCACTTGCAATCTAGCAGAAATCAAAACAGGTTAATCTGCAACTTATGACATCTTAGTTTGTAAAGTTGTGTCATGGGGCAATTGCCCAAAGCCTGCTCACACAAGAACACAATCCATAGGACAGGATAGCCCAACATTATAGCTGCAATGCCTCAATGCATGTTGCAGATAATATTCCAAACCAGACGGTTTATACTTGTATTTAAGGAAATAAAAATCAGAAAGCTATCATAACGAAAGGTGGCCACTAAAGCATATTGCGATAAAAATTAATTGCAAATTTATTCCTAGATTCTAAACTTAGTATTCATTTGAACATGTAATTCAACTCATAAGGTTTAGATATGTCATTACATGCTAAAAATGTGTTTCATAATAGAACAATTACTAAATTAAAACATACAGGTGATCTGGAAGTCAACTGAGGACTTTGAAGGAAAGGCTTACACTTCATTGGCATATATTCAGCATATGTGTCCGCATGCCCCAATTCCTCATCGTCTTCCTCCTCTGGCTCCTCTTCATCTTTCAGAGGCAATTTCTATCAATTATTTCAAGTAAAAGATTAGGATAAAATAACTGAAAGCACAATCCAAGTTTCGTCAGCCAAAGAACAGGTGGAACTAAAAACAAACTGCTGGTGGAACTCAGGTCAGGCAGCATCTATGGAGGAGGGTCGTGGATAGTTGAATTTCAGGTTGAGAACCGTTATTAGACATCTTAAATTGAAAGATGGACTGTCCATTCCACCCCCGCCCCCCCCCACAGATGCTGCCTGACCCACCGAGTTCCTTGAGCAGTTTGCTGCTCTAGATTAGAGCATCTGCAGTCCCTTGTATCAACGTTCAAAGCAACCTCAGGTTATTTAGTAACCTCAGGGGAAATAAGTATAAACTGAAGTTTCTACTTCATTCATCAACTACTTAAAAGCACAAATCTCAAGTTTTATTTGTAAAGGAAGTTTTAAATTGGTTTTCACAAAGATTGGTGGGCATTATTGGTCAACAGCAGTCACACAATCACATGCATTTTATATTTGAATGCACGCCACAAATCTCTCCAAGAAAAAGGGTGGAAATTTTAATTTCTGAAACAAATGCTCTTTGTTTAGACTTAATCTAACATTTTGGTTTAATTTTAGGGGAGAAAAATCTCATGCACGTATTAAAGATCATCTGTTCCATAAGGAATGGTGATTATGGAACATCCTGCCCAAGACTACTTGAACTTTCTATATTAGTAGCCACACTATAACGGTCACTTTAAGAGATTAAAGAAACTAAGTTGAAATGGAGGGTGGAGAGGATTGTGTTGGGGTTTATTAAGATGGAACAGATGTTTCTATAGTGATACAGGTGAGTGTAGTTCTGGTCATCACACTGCAGGAAGGACTGATTGCACTGGAGAGGCCACAGAGGAGATTCACCAGGATGTTGCTTTGGCTGGAGTGTTTCAGTAACGAGGAGGGACTGATCGGCTGGGTTTGTTTTCCATGGAGTTATAAGAGGCACCTAACAAAAAGGTATACAAAGTTATAATAATAGGTGTACAGAGGGTAGGTAGGAGGAAGCTTTTCCCTGTAGAAGTATCCATAACTAGAGTCCATAAGAGTAGAAGGCAAGAGGTTTAGGAGGGTTCTGGAGGAAGAAATTTTTCCCACCCAGAGGGTGGCTAAAATCTGAACCACACTGGCACAACTATAGCACATTTGCTTCAGCGTGCTCCAAGATGGAGAAGCAACACCAATCAGGCACCAAATTTTAATTGAATTTGGTGTTTCTGGGCCAGGCTGAGAAAACAAGGATCTCTATGCAAGCAATATTAGACCACCAGCATACAATCACAAGTGCAGACAAAAGGAACAGTCAATAGCACCATGCCTTAAAAGACCTCCAAATTGGAGTGTTCTTCCTGACAACAGTGGCAAAAATGTCAAAGCTCTAAAATAACATTTACTTACTGGAGTTGGAGAAAAGCTCCGCACTTTGATGTCTTCATTAACCCATATTCGAGTCACCTCTTTACTCAATGATTCCTTCTTCACAACACCATTGTTTAAGTCGGCTGCAAACCAAGTAGAGTTGATTTAACTACAAACAGCGTACAATTTCCAATTGTATTGTTAATGCCACTTTAAAATTTAGGCCTAATGTACTGATCAGCAACAAAAGGTTTAATTCTTTTTGTCAGGGTTGCAGTCGAGTATATTTATTCTGAACAATAAATATGCATTAATCAAAAGGTTCACTTGTGCTAAAGTAATGAAATGACCTAACCCAGCTTCCTGATTAAGTTCAGAAAGTTGCATTGCATTCATTAAATTCTTCAGGATACAAATGTTCACAAATGAAAATCAGTGAAAACGAGAAGCAAACAGTGGGGTCAGAAGGAACTTGTGGAAAGTACAACTGTCAACATTTTCGATCACCATTTTTTCTTTGAAAAACCAGTTCTAATGTATCATCATCCACATTAGACATTAATTCACCTGCAGATGCTGCCTGACCAGCCTGGCGATTCCAGCACTTGCATTTTATTTCAGATTTCAAGTAACAGTAGTTGTTATCTTCATGAAAGCTTTCTGATAGAAATTTACATCATCTTAACCTGCACCTACTTGGCTTACTAATTTCTACTTTTACTACATTCCAGTAATTTTAGAAAGATAGCTACCAGAACAAATTCAATTTCACTCCATGTAAAAAAAAACCTTTTCAAATCTAAACACTGTTTAATATACTTTAAACTGTAATACTAATTATGTTTCAGACCTCCACTATGTCACCAAAGGACAACCCATTACACAGAAGATAGAAAGCTAATGGTCTATAAAACTTCTGCACTGTGCACTGTCCACTAAAACAGTTTACTTCAATTGCTTTTCTTCGATTATTTTAATAAGAATTTGTACTCTGTGCGACACCATTTTTAATCACATAAATGAACATAATGAAGAAGTTACCAGATACAACATGTAATTTAAGAACCTAGGTTGGTGAGGGTAAGGTAAGGCAAGATTCTTCCCCTTGATTCACTCACAGATGAGCACTGAATCCGCTCCATTAATTTTCCTTCCAATACCCATTGACAAGGCTACATTCAATTGAGGGAGTGGGCAGAATGTGGGGAATCATTTCCCAAAATTAGTTTGTGCTTTCAGGTATGTTCTGTACCTTAATTCATAGAACATTGAACAGTACAGCACAGAAACAGGCCCTTCAGCCCACGATGTTGTGCCAAACTATTTCAGCTAATGACACCTAATCCTTTCTGCCTGCACAATTCCTTGCCAAGATTTTAAAATGCAAGTACCCTATAACAGAGTGGGCCACAGGAGTAATAGAACCTCTCTCTTCAGGACTTGTTCCTGGCCATTCATGACTCATACAAATCAGAACCTAATTCAAGACACTGATTTTAACAGATCTTGGTATTCTGATTAAGAATTTCATCTACCAATAAGGCAACTTCAGCAAAAACTGCCCTGATTTCAGACAGAAAATATAAAGGCAATTTAAATCCAAATGGTATTTTTAATTTTGCCAATTCTTGCTTACTGTATTAACACATCATCTAGACAGTGTCAAAGTTAGTGGTATACAATTTACATAAAATTCATAGTAAATACAGTACCATAAAGACCAACCAGCCCAATCTGTTGGTATTTATCCACATGTGAAATGTACTAATCTGACAAGGCTGTCTTGTCCCATTACCTTAAACATTTTCCTTTAACAATTTAACCGGTTTAAATTAATGACACAGTTTCTGCTTCAATCACTACTGCTGGTAGTGCATTCCATGCCTCAGCAACAGTGCCTTTTTATTCAGTGAAACATTGCAGAGATTATTTCCAGATTACTATATAGTGCAAATCACTTTTTCTGCAATAAATGTAATGTAAAAATCAAATCGAACGTACCTCAGCCCCACACCAATGTGCAAACACAAGATGTAAAAGACGCCCAAGCACAAAATAAGAGAGTGATAACCAAAGATGAAAAGCAAACAAAATTTTCCAAAGCTGCAGAATTGTTCCACGTAATGGATTTACAAGACCACCGGTGTGAAAACAGAATAAATGATTCTAACCTCTAACTCCATAATAAAACATGAGATTTTTACTTAAAGTGCTCCCATAATAAGTACCAGAGGTGGTGCTAGGCCAAGCTTCACAGCATATTAACCTCCAACAAATGTTGCATGATTATTATTAGCCATTACTCCACCACATTGTAATAAGGCATGCCTCCATTATGTTGATTTCCTGTGGTTTGATGATATGACCACCTTACCTGGTTTATTTGACATCTTAGAAGTGAGTAGTACAATTTCTGTAAGGAAGTTAATTAGGGAAAAAAATTCTAATGCATTTTGGAGAATTTCTCAATTTCCTTGCATGATTAATATTAAATGCTTATTTAACATTAAAACTTTGCAGTCAAGTTTCAAATCAAATGGTTCTTTTCTACTGATACTTTTCTTAAGTACTTTTCTGGATCAATTGCACAATAAAAATCATCAGAAATGTTAAAAATTTAATCCCTCCTTAGTCTTTACAAGACAAAATATGTAAAATGACTACATTACAGACAAGACCTACACAACCTCTTCAACCAAAAAACTTACAAATGGCAACATGGCTGCAGTGTGAATCAGAAATCATGAAGCATAACTTGGCAAATGGAAAAGGTTGCTGTGCTCTTTGTTCCGAAAACCCATGAAATGATTATCAGCGAATGTGCAATCGAAAAGGTGGAGCATTCATTACAGCGTGGAAGATGAACTTATGGAGTTTATGGGGAAAGAGCAACAAGGGAACAGGATACTTTAGATCCAGTATTGTGCGATGAGAAGGGATTAACTGAGGATCTGGTGGTTAATGGGCCTTTAGGAAAAAGTGATTACATGATGAATTTTATATAAAGACTGACAAAGATTTTGTTCAGTCTGAAGCCATCTTATTAAATTTGAATAAAGTGAACTACAAACGCTGAAGCTAGAGTTGGCTTTGATGGTTTGGTTTTATTCAAATTGGTAAAATCGTAGAAATAAGTGAGTTGCAGACAATCTGCAAGAGGAACTCTGCAGGTCAAGCAGCATCTGCTGGGAAAAAGGAAATGTCATTATGCCGAAACCCTACATTAGGAAAATAACTCAAAAGGGGTTATTTTTTCCAGTTTGTGAGCTTGCAGCTTCTGAGATGCTACAGGAATCAGTACTCAGGCCCCAGCTGTTTACAATCTATATCAATCATTTAGATCAGGGGAGCAAGTGCAATATATTCAAACTTGCTGATGGGACAAAACTAAGTAACAATATAGTTGTGAGAAGAATTCAGAGCTGTTTCAGTGTGACACAGGTATAAAGTAAACTAGTAAGGAAAGAGAAAATGGAATAATGTAGAAAAATATGAGGTGAACCACTTTGGTGAAAAAAAGATAATAAACAGTATTTTTAGAATGGCAGTAGACAAAACAATGTCAATGTACAGAGGTACCTGGGTGTCCTTCTATCTAAATCACTGAAAGCTAATATGCAGATTCAGCGATTAGGAAAGCGAAAAGTACAGTGGCCGTTATTGCAAAGGCATTTGAGTACAAGGGTAAAGATGTTTTGTTTCAGTAGCACCTAGAATATTTTCACTCTATCAAGGATATGCTTGCAATAGTGGGAGTGCAACAGTTCCACACATTTCCTGGGTTTGGGAATGTGTTTTGAGGAGACTAAGCAGACTGGGTCTATGCTCAAGGTTAGAACAAGAAATGATGACATTGCAACACAAAGGCTGAAGGCGGAGACTGTGTTTCCTCTGGCTGGGGTATTAAAAACAGTAGTCTCACCCCCAAAATAAAGGGCTGGCCATTCAGGACCGATGACAAGAAAATTCTTCACCTTCAGGAAATGAATCATTGGGATTCTCCACACAAAAGGGCTGAGGAAGTTCAGTTACACACACACACGAGGGAGAGATTGATAGATATTTAATACCAAATGAATCAAGGGATAAGGGGAAAGGGCTTTACAGAGAACATGTTGAATGGCAGAGACAGCAATGGAGGAGGGGTTGCTGAATGATCCAGTCCTGCTTCTTTAACTGGTTTAGAAATTATGCACTTATATTCTTTTGGAATTAATTTTCATTAAATCGTTTCTTCAATATCATTCCTAGAGGTTTCAATAAAAATGCACATGCAATCTAAACATCAAGCAGAGAGTAAGCAAATAGTACCAACTTGCATCCAAGTTTAACTTACCTATTCATTACAATGACAAGTGTTTTTCAAAACAACACGCAAATAATGCAAAAGAGACTGTACAATATTTAAATGCAGGAATGTTAACGGAGCAATTTTTTCTGGACACCTATGTTTATTATTGGTTTGAATATTTCTAAAACTAGATAAAATGAGCAAATTCAAACAAGATAGTCTTAACTGAAAATGACTTACTGGCTGCTGTTGTAATAGGTTGAACAATATTGGATGGTGGCTTCATTTTCATCAGTTCCGATAAGCTGTTACTTTTAAGTAAGTCTTTAAGCTGGATCTGGTCCTTGGTAGATGCTGTAGCTGCTGCTGGAGCAGCTGTAGAGGTTAGTGCTAGTGAGCTGGTATGAATAACCTTTGCTACAGTAACTGTGGGACGAGAGACTGCATTTACAGGTGCCTTTGTCACAATTAACGTTGTTCCAAGGTTTGGCAGCTGATTCAGCTGATTTAGCACAAAAGTGGTAGCTGCTGGTGGCTGTTGAGAAAAAAAACAAATAAATTATAGAAATGAAAATGTTCTCATGTTACAAGTAGAATAACCAGGAAGTCAGATGAGGTTGACTGTCATTTCCACTGAAAATAAACGGAAAGATGACACAGTGCAAGATTTTAAAATTACTCAGCAATTCAATAATACACTGAAGATTTGCACTTCCAGTCCAAAACCACTGGTCAAAGTTACCAACAAATGTTAATTATGAATTAAGGTTGAGGTGAGCAACACTGATTAATAGAAGGGAGAGAAGGAAAAGGATTAGTTGACAGAATGAAATGAAAAAAAAGTGGGAAGAAGCTTACATAGAGCATATTAGATTCAGTGGCCTGTTCTGTGCAATTCCATGCAACCAAGAACCAGAGGGCAGAAATGTTAGAAATGATCAAATTCATTTTTTTATATACTAACAGCTCAAAGACTACACTCATTTGAACCATGAGTAAAATCAAAATTAACCAATTTCTGTATTCAATTTTTCAAAACAATTATTCAGTGCCTAAATTCAGATAAAATATTACAATGCCCAAGATCAAATTGCTATTTTCCAAGATCAGAGATAATCCCTGTCAATAAGCTGCACATAAGACATGTTTATCAGAATCAGATCCTGTATTGCTCCGCAAACCAGCTTAAGGAATCCCATAAAAAGACGAACGTTAAGGAGCATTAAGAGAAACCAAATGATATACCAACTTCCACAGAATTGTCACCATTAATGCCAGGAAAAGGCATTTTACACAAGTGTTTTAAAACAATACTGGAGAAGAGAAACCTATCCAGAAGTTTGCATATCAAGCCATCAACATCATAATGGAAAAATACCTATACATGCAATAAAAAGTGACTTAAATGCTCAAATTAATGATTTACTCGGCTTGAAATGATATACTTTTCAATTCAAACTGCAGACTAAAGGATTCATACAAGCCAAACCAGAAGCTGAACTATCATCAAGATCATTGATAAATTTCTTTTTCTGCTCATATAGGTAAATTTTTCATTCACTGCAAAGTCATCAAAAGATCCAGCACTTGAAGGTAACATTCATTTAGTAATGAATCAGAGCAATTTTTGGTCATATTTTATAAGGACACTACCAAAATTGTGTTAAAATTTTAGATTGAGAACTGTTTAAAAACCACCAATTGCTCGGTCACAGGTCTCAACTGCATTGTAAAATTCAATGACATTACTTAAATGAAGTTCAAGTTATGTTATTCAGTTATTCTGGGTATTTCCTTCTAAATATCAACTCATTAATTCATTTAAATCTTGCACAACAGCTTAAAAATTAAGTTTAAAATATCCTTTGCCATCAATTTATGGTAGTTGCCAATAATGTACACCAACTGAGAATATATTACCAGTTTAGTAATAGATGGAAATTAGAACTTACATTTTGTGTACAGAAAATTGGTGGAGTTGTGGATAGTGAGGAGAGCTGTCTCAGGATACAGCAGTATGTAGATCAGTTGGAGGTTGGGGTGGAGAAATAGCATATGAAGTTTAATCCAGACAAGTGTGAAGTGATGGAATTAGGGAAGTCATGGTAAGTGGCAGGGCCCTTATGAGCACTGATATACAGAGGGATCTTGGGTTGCAAGTCCAAAGGCTCCCTGAAAGTGGCAGCACAACTAGATAGAGTGGCAAAGGCGGTGTATGGCACACTTGCCTTCATCAATTAAGGCACCGAGTACAAAAGTTGGGACGTCATGTTGCAGCTGTACAAAACTTTGGTCAGGCCACTTTGGGAGTATTTTGTGCAGTTCTGGTTGCCACATTACAGAAAGGATGTGAAGGCTTTGGAGAGGGTTTAGTAGTAGTTCAGGATGCTGCCTGGATTAAGTAATAGCTATAAGGAGCATAGGAGGCTGAGAGATGTGATAGAAATTTATAGAAGTATGAGGATAGGCTAGATATTCAGAGTCTTTTTCACCCAGGGTGGAAATGTTAAATACTGGAGGGCAGAGGTTTAAGATGAGAGGGAGAAGGTTTCAAAGGAGATTTACAAAGCAAGTTTTTAATCTTAAAAACAGTGTGGGGGGCACCTGGAACACGGTGCCAGGAGAGGCAGTGGAAGTAGATACAATAGCAAATGTTAAGAGGCGTTTCGACAGGTACATGAGTAGGCAGGTAACAGAGGAATGTTGACCACGTGCAGGCAAATGGGATTCATTTAAATTGGCATCATAGTCAGACATAGTGGGCCAAAGGGCCTATTCTTGAGCTGTATCTATGTTCCGGGTAGAAATGTCAAATACTAGAGGGCATAGGTTTAAGGTGACAGGATTAAAGTTTAAATAAGATTTGCGAAGCAAGTACTTTTTTTTTAAAGAGTGCAGTTGCCTGGAATGCACTGCCAGAGGTGGTAGCAGATAATGAAAACATTTAAGCAGCATTTAGAGAGACAAGTCAACAGGCAGGGGAGAGAGGGATATGAACCATGTACAGGCAGGTGGGATTAGTTTAAATTGCATCATGGTTAGCACACATATTGTGGGCCGAAGGGCCTGTTCCTGTGCTGTACTCTTCAATGTCCTTCTTTTCTTATTTGGCTACAATAGCCCAAAGACAGCAACAATTAAGCTTATCTTCTTAGAGAAACATCTAGGCCAAGTCAGCAGCTTACCTCCACCTCCACAAGGACAATTATGGATGAGTAGTAAATGTTGGCCTTACCAGTGTTGCTCTGGTGCATCTACAATCTCCACAAGCAAAGTTAACAGATAAGCTAGGAAGAAACTTAAGAAGGGGCTGAGGAGAGCAAGAAGGGGACATGAAAAGACCTTGGCAAGTAGGGTTAAGGAAGACCAAGGCATTTTTCACTTATGCGAAGAGCAGAAGGATGACAGGAGTAAAGGTAGGACCGATTAGGGATAAAAGGTGGGAAGATGTGCCTGGAAGCTGTGGAAGTGGATGAGATCCTCAATAAATACTTCTCTTCAGTATTCACCAAGGAGAGGGGACTTATGACGCTGACGACAGTGTTGGTAAGGGTAATGTTCTGGAGCATGTTGATATCGACAGAGAGGATGTATTGGAGCTGTTAGAAAATATTGGGACAGATAAGTCCCCAGAGCCTGACGGAATATTTCCCAAGCTGCTCCACGAGGTGACAGAGATTGCTGAACCGTTGGTTAGGATCTTTGAGTCCTCATTGTCCACAGGAATGGTACCAGAGGATTAGAGGGTGGCAAATGTTGTCCCCTTATTCAAAAAAGGTAGTAGGAATAGTCCAGGGAATTACTGACCAGTGAGCCTTACGTCTGTGGGCAAGCTGTTGGAAAGGATTCTTAAAGATAGCACCTATGGGCATTTGGAGAATCATGGTCTGATCAGCGACCTTTGTGAAGGGCAGATCATGGCTCACAAGCCTGGTGTTCTTTGAGAAGGTGACCAGACAGATTGAGGGTAGTGCAGTAGATGTGGTCTACATGGATTTCAGTAAGCAACTGACAAGGTTCCACATGGTAGGCTTCTTCAGAACGTCAGAGGGCATGGGATTCAGGGAAGCTTGGCCATGTGGATTCAGAATGGGCTTGCCTGTAGAAAACAGAGGGTTGTGGTGGAGGGAGTGCAGTCAGTTTGGAGAGCTGTGACTAGCATTGCCCCACAAGGATCGGTTCTGGGACCTCTGCTTTTCGTGATTTTTATTAATGACTCGGATGAGGGGTTAGAAGGGTGGGTTGGCAAGTTTGCAGACAACACAAAGGTTGGTGGTGTTGTGGATAGTGTAGAGGATTGTCGAAGATTGCAGAGGGACATTGATAGGATGCAGAGC
>JARFYF010000046.1:39538896-39552110 GCA_030265395.1 Rhina ancylostomus
GGTGTGAAGCCAGTCAGGACTTGGCTGGGGTGACTTTCATTGCCTCCAACAGGGCATGAGCCAATTGGAACTTGAGCACAGCAAATGATTACCCGTGGTCTTTGGTGGTCCATTCACTGAGGGCTAACTTGCTCATTCAGCTGCATAAGGATTTGGAACAATTGAAGTGTACTGGGGCTGTTGTAAAAGCAGTAGAATTAAGTTGCTTAGATAAGTTTTCTGTAAACATGGGAATCATAATGTCAGGATTTTCCTGTGTGGTACTGGGATATGAACCCAGGGTTAGGAGTGGTGACTCTCCGACTGCTTACTGTAGAGCCTCTAATATTCTACCATACCAAGTGTGATCTCACCAATGTCTTGTAGAGTTGTAACATGTCCCAACCCCTACACCAAATACCTTGACTAATAATGGTGTGTCAAATGCCACCTTCACCAGCCACCTTCACCATCCTGTCTACCTGTGTCTCCACTTTCAGGGAACCATTTAAGAGACTCTTAGAGGAATGGGGAGCTATGTGGGAGGGAAGGGTTAGATAGATCTTAGAGCAGGTTAAAATGTCAGTGCCACATTGTGGGCCAAAGTGCCTGTTCTGTGTTTATGTACATGTACCCCTGCTCTGTTCCACAACACTCTCCAGGGCCCTGCCATACACTGTGCAAGTCCTGCCCTGGTTTAACTGACCAAAGCACAACACCTCACACTGTCCACAAATTCCATCTGCCATATTTTTGCTCACTTTCCCAGTTGATCTGGATCCTGTTGTAACCTTAAACAACCTCCTTCACTGTCATCCACACCACCAATTTCAGTGACATCTGCAAACTTACTAACCATGTTAACAACATTGTCATCCAAATCATTAATGACAAACAGCAGTGAACCCAGCACTGATCCCTGCAGCACAGCTCTCCAGTCTGAGAAACACCCTCCACCACCTCCCTCAGATTCCTTCCACCAAATCTATGTTGTATTCAATTTGCTAACTCACCCTGATTCCCATATGATCTAATCTTCCAGACTAGACTAGCCTATGTGCCTTAAACTTCCTTCTAAATGTTGTCTTCACTTATTTATGCTTCTTGCAAGAATCCTGTTTCATTATAGCTTGAAACTGCAGATCAAGCTAATGGCAGAAAGTTTTGTCCCTCCCTCCTGGTTTCTGCCCTTTCTGAGAGGCTGCACATCTCCAGCACATCTCCCAAGAGGCTGCAGGCCTCCTGAGCCACTGGATGTTCCCAGCACATCTCCAGTTCTTTATTGTCCATTGTACACAATCAATCAGTTCTCCAGAAGTAATTGTAATAAATGTTCTTTAATTCAGCAGAAACTCTAGATTGCAAAGTGTGGATTTTCCAGAGATGTATCTGAAGTGAACTGATTGGAAAGTGGTCATCATAGCAGTGACGTCCAACCCTGTGAACAGGTTTCCTTGGTAGAGGAGTTGGGGCAGAAAACTCAGGCGATCTCATATCCCAGTGGGTCCATCCTGCAGTAGGTTCAAACCAGAGTCTTCATCTATTGTGTTGCTCTGAAAGGCCCAAATATAGATTCAGAAGTTCTCTGTTGCCAAGTAACAAGAAGCAGTTCTTCCTGAAACAGATACTTTAAAAAAAATTTACAAGCTGTTTTCAAAATGTTAAGTATTTTTTCTGAAAGAATATCTGTAATTAGTGAAATTAACACAAAGCTGTCACAATTATACAATGATTTTATGCCAACTCATCTTAAATGAAACACATACACATTCAATACAAATTAAATGACTTCCCTGCACTAAAAGCTGTTCCCCCATTTGTCGGTGAGATTGTCAGCTTGCTACAGCCAATTCAGTGAATTACAGACCTTGTTCCCACTGTGTCCTTTACTTGTTGATGCCTGTCCTCCACCTTTAGAGCAATAGAGTCTGACAGCATGGAAACAGGCCCTTCAGCCCAACTCGTCCATGCTGACTAAATACAGAAGGTTTTAGCAGAAATCAAAGGGAATGGGATGTCATATTGGAGGTGCAGGAAAACTCAAAAGGAACTGTAATTGTCGTGGGAGATTTTAATCTCCATATTGATTGGATGAAGCAAATTGACAAGGGTATCATTAGAGAAGAATTTGTGGAGTGTGCAAGGGATTGCTTCTTAGAGCAGAGTGTTGTGGAACTTACCCAGGAACCGGCTTTCTTAGATTTGGTTTGTGTAATAAGGAAAGATTATTAAGAGGTCTTGTGTTTAAAGGTCCCCAAGGAGGAAGTGACCATTATACGATATAATTCCAGATGCAGTTTGAACCCCACTGTCTTCAGCTTAAATAAGGGTAATTATAATGGTACAAAGGTGGAGTTGTCTAAGGTGGACTCGGACAAAAAGCCAAGAGACAGGACAGTGGATGAACAGTGGCAGATATTCAGACAGCTGGCCCATACTCAGCAGGGACTTATCCCACTTAGAAAGAGAGGTTCCATGAGAAAGAGGCACAATCTGTGGTTTACAAAGGAGGTCAAGGATAAAGTTACATTGAAAAGTCAGGCAGACAAGGTGGCAACGGCTGGCGACAGGCCAGCGGACTGGGAGATTTTTGGGATCCTGCAGCAAAAGAGTTAAAAGCTCATAAGAAGGGAGAAAATTGATTCTGGGAGAAAACGTGTGTCAAAGCAAAGTGAGAGTTTCTATGAATATATAAAGGTGGTGGCTGAGTGTGGAACCTCTGTTGTTGGTGAGATGCTAGAGTCAATAATCAAAGAGAAAATAACTAATCATTTAGGAAAGTTGAATATGGGGCAGGATTAAAAGGCTGATTGGCCAACTTCTGTAAGTAATGTCAATTCCCTCAATATCCAAAAAATCCATTGGTCCATGTCATAGATTGAGTTATAGAGTCATACAGCACAGACAAGGCCTTTCAGCCCATCATGTCCATGCCACCCATCAAGTACCTAGCAGTACCAATCTCACTTACCAGCACTTGTCCATTGCCTTGGTGAATCAAGTGCTCACCCAGGTGGGAGCACCTGCCTCCACCACCTCGTGTGATCTTAACCTGAACCATCGAGGATTCCTTCCCCCCACGGGTGCTGCATGACCTGCTGAGTTCCTCCAACAGATTGGTTTTTTTGCTCCAGATTTCAGCATCTGCCATCTCTTGTGCCTCCCTCCTGGTGAAGCTCCTCTGCACCCTCTCCAGTGCAGTCATGTCCCTTCTAGAGTGTGAGACCAGAACTGGCCACAACACTCCAGCTGTGGCCTGACCAATGGGTTATATTGTCAGTTGTGTGCAAGTTATCCCATCATAAACAGGACAATTCCAGAAGGAATCTGCAAGAATAGTGTCATTGACATCCCATGTGAAAGTCACACCCTCACATAACCCACAAATGTTATACAGAAGTTCAGGGTGTTGCTGTGATCAATGACTAATTGTAAATTTTTTCTGCAGATCTTCACTTAAAAGGAAGTTGCATTAAAATATTAGCTTGACAGCAAATGTAGACACAGTAATATACCACAATAAAAATGATCAGATGTTGATTGTGGGTTTCCTGGTTCCTGGAACCTTTGATTGCCTTTTTTGAAAATTAGGCTAAGAAATCTTATCTGAACAATGGCATCTTCTGCCTCAGGGTTACACCAGATTATCAGTCTGTGTTTTAGTGTTGACAGAGGGTGCAAATCTCCACAAATCTCTACTGTCTCCTCCAAATCTCAAAGACTCCTTGTCTACAGAATGGCCCAGAGTGAAATCCACATCTCTCCCTGCTCCTGTGCTCAGTAACACATGAATAAAACCTGGAATCCCACTGGCTGTTTAATAGTCTTTACTAAAGTGTTGAAACCAAACCTAAGGTCTGTCTGTTCTGCTCCAGGACTTTGCTGACTGGGATATCTTTAGTTCCTCGTTGTGGGGCTTATCCGGTGGGAGCGAGAACACAGACTACACCTGCTCCTGAGTTCAGAAGAGATCTCACTGAAACCTACAAAATTCGGAGAGCCTTCTTGGCTGGATGAAAAGATGATGTTTCTCCTCAGAATAAGAGGTCGGCCCAGGACAGAGATAGGAAGAAAAGTAACGGGAAACAAACAAAACTGTGGATGTTGGAAGAACTCAGCCAGTCCAGCAGCATCTGTGGAAAGAGAAACCAGTCAATGTTTTGGACCAGGTTCTCCAGACGTGTCTTTGACATGGAACATTAATTTGTTTCTCTTTCCACAGATCCTACTTGACTGACCGAGTTCTTCCAGTATTTTCTGGTTTTGTTGAGACATGAAGAAATTTCTTCACCCAGAAGCTGGTGAATCTGTGGAATTCTCTGCCCAAGTTGGATATAACGACTTGGTCACTGAGTACATTCAGTAGCTGGGGTACTGTGAGCTGTTCTGGTCTCCACACTATTGGAAGGACGTGACTGCACTGGAGAGGTGCAGAGGGGATTCACTAGGATGTTGCCTGTGATGGAGTGTTTCAGACATGAGGAGAGACTGGAGAGGCTGGGTCTGTTTACCTTGGAGTTGAGAAGGCTGAGAGGGACCTGATTAAGGTGCACAAAGTTATGAAGGCATTGGTAGGGTAGACAGTGAGAACATTTCCTTCAGTGAAGGAGTCCATGAGCAGAGGGCATAAGTCTACAGTCAGGTGTAGGAGATTTACTGGGGATTTGAGATTTTCTTTTCTCCCAGAAAGTGAAACTACTGATATCGTGATGAATCAGCATAATCACAATAACAAAAGTCTATTGATATCAAACCGAAAATTAAAAATTATTCCAGCTTCCATTATCAGTTCTGGGCAAGTGTTTGAAATCTCTGCTGGCCTCCTTGT
Organism: Rhina ancylostomus; assembly: GCA_030265395.1. NCBI lineage: Eukaryota > Metazoa > Chordata > Chondrichthyes > Rhinopristiformes > Rhinidae > Rhina > Rhina ancylostomus. Next base: position 39,543,704 of record JARFYF010000046.1, read on the forward strand.
TAACTTTCTAAACCCACTCACTACCTTTTAATCCGTCAACATGAATTACCAGGTCACTGCTGTCGAAGGTGCCCAGTTTTATCTTTTCTCAGGTGAGCTCACAGTCGCCTACATTCACCTCACGAGTCACAACCTGCTGCCCGCTCCCTCTGTTCCCTCTCCTGTTGCTCCAAGCCAGGTCACTTGGGTTACAGCCATGCAGTACAGACACAGGCCCTTTGGCCCGCCGAGTCCGTGCTTACCACCTCTCAATACCAGAACCTTCAACCTTAGCTGCAAGCTCAAGTCACATGCCTTCGGGAAGTCGAAATAAATAAAAACCATCGACAATCCTCACCCTGTGTTGAGCTACCTCTTCAAAGAGCTCAACCAGTTTCATGAGGCACAACCACGTTCCCTCCTGATCCACACCAACTCTCTCTGATCTGCTGAAAATCTTCCGGGTTTTAGTCATTTTATCCCTAATTATAAACTCCCAGGAACCAATCTGTGAATCTTTCCTCAGATCCTCACATCCTTCCTGTAACGAGGCAATCAGAATTGGACAAAATATTCCAGTTGAGACCAGACTGGTGATTTATGAAGCTTCAGAATGATTTCCTCTCTTGTATATTCCCTGCCTCCCAGAATTGTCTCTGCCTTATTTTTCAACACACTCTGCCACTTTCAATGACTTGAGCACCCATTTGCTCAGCTCCCTCTGCTCCTGCACACCCCCCCCCCCCAACCTTAGAACAGGGTCCTTTATTCTACATTGCCTTTCCTTATTCTTCATAACAAAGTACCATCTCCTTCGTTGGAAGCACCCTCTTCCCTGGTGAGGGCAGGCACAAGGTGCTGATTTAGTTCTGTTGGATCAGGATCCAGATTGTTGCTTTTATTGTGTTTTTCCTTGTAGTTTTAGCTTTCTTTATGCTCTTTATGTTTGTATAATCACCTGTAAACGTTCAGTACCTTGTAATACATTTGGTTCTATACCTTCTGTAGTTTCTTTGTCTGCAAAGCTGAAGTGCAAAATTGGTCACTGCTCACAGGTTTCCTACCTGGGACCGGTCCAACCAGTTTTGCAGTCAAAAGGAACACATGGTTCACATCCCTGTGTTATAGTTACAGTTCCTGTGTTACTTCTTTGCCTTGCTTGCTGGCACAGGCTGACCCTGTCTGACCTGCACCATGATGAACACCTAATAAAACTGCTGTAACCATAAGATTTGTGCCTCATTCTTGATTCTGAAGAACCTTCTGGACATCATCATCTCCAGATCTAACAGTACCTTAACATCACCCTCAGCATCCACGTGCAAGTTGCCATTAATATTCCCCTCCTGCCCTTCTCTATTGATACCCCTATAGAACACTTTGGGATACACTTATATTTGCAGCTAATCCTTTCCAAACAGCTAAGCTCTTTGCTTCTCACTTTCTGTAACTAGCCTCAGGTTTCCACACCTGCTGAGATTTCCAGCAGGGTCTCTGTCTTTTCCCCAGGGGCGGGGCCTCAAGAACTAGAGGACACAGGTGAGAGGGGACCTGAGGGGCAACTTTTTCACCCAGAGGGCAGTCAGTAGATGGAACGAGCTGCCAGAGGAAGTAGTTGAGGCAGGTACATTAACAACATTTAAAAGACATTTGGACAGATTCATGGATAGGTGTAGAGGGATATGGGCCAAATGCAGGCAAGTGGGAGTAGCTTGGATGGGAATCTTGGTTGGCATGGACCAGTTGGGCCGAAGGGCTTGTTTCTGTGCTGTGTGAGTCTCTGTGATCAGGAACAGGAACCAAGCTCAACCTCCTGTTAGGCACTGTGCCAATTCCTGCTGCCAGTTGCCAGCAGCCCTACCGGCAGACCCTCACATGTCCAATCAGTAACCAATGCGATCAGCACCTCATCAGGACAAACCATATCAGGAATGGTACCACACGGTCTGCCTCAGAGTCTGGTTCCCAACTGAATTAACAAAGACAAAAGCTTGCAGATGCTGACATCTGAAATAGAAAAGGCAGGAGTCAGCTGGGCAGCATCTGTGGAGAGAGAAGCAGAGTCAGCTTCTTGGGTCAATGACTTTTCAGGAGACTATTCTAATGAAAGTTCATCTGCAGGAGTCAATTGTATGGTTGGAGGAAGACCCCCCACACTGGACCCACCTTTTATAACCCTGGATGACTGCTTGGATGGTAAGAAGCTGAGCTTTAAGGTGGTTTCATTCGTGCAGCACATCACTCAGTTCCTGGAAGGTGAACCGTGGACAATTCGGGTCCTCCAGGTTTATGAGAAACTTGTCAGGTCCAATGTTTTGCTGCATTCAGAAACCAAACATTATTAACTGGACAAAACGGGTGTGTGAAAACCCACCCACACTCACAGACTAACAACTCCCACAGGTCAGGCAGGAAGTACAACAGTGATCTTTAGAAGTCACAGCCACTGGGACAGGAGTGACTGAAACACAAGATCCTTACACAGTCAGCTCAATACCCAATTCAGAACCCCAAGCACAGATCCAGGTCAGGATTTCTGAAGGCTTCCAGGGAGACCTTTGAAGGGAGAGATGTACTTCACCTTGTAGCCCACAAGGTGGGCAGGATCCAACAGTTGGGGCATCTCCACAACCTCTGGAAACAGAATGCAGACAGAAGCTGCTGACTTCACAGGCAAGTGAGGTGAAGCTAGATTCATATCCATAAATCAGAGAACAGAGGTTGAAAACCAGGCAGAGGGAAGATGAAAGTTTAACGCAGTGACCTGTTGTGACTTGGAACTTGTTCCAGAGCAACAGGAACTTTCAAAACAGAACTAATATTTGAAAAAATTGCACAGGAATCTGGGGAAAGACCGGGAGTTGGACAAATCGGAGCTTTCTCACAGAGCTGGCATGGGGTCAATGAGCTAAATGGCTTTTATAGAATCAATGTAGCTACAGGCCCTTCAGCCCATCATGTTGATCTACAACAACCCCATTTAGCTGCAATATTTCCATATCCCTCAATGCCCTGCTCATTTAAGTACCTGTCCAGGTGGCTCTTAGATGTTGTTACTGTTCCTGCCTCGACCTCCTCCTCTGGCAGCTTGTTACAGACACCGACTACTCTCTGTGTGAAAATCTTACCCCTCAGATCCCCTTTAAGTCTCCTCCTCTTACCTTAAACCTCTGCCCTCTATTGTTAGACACCCCAACCATGGAAACACCCATCTATATCTCTGATAATTTGATATACTTCTGTCAGGTCGCCTTGCAATCTCCTTCACTCCAGGGAAAACAGACCCAACTTATTCAATTCCTCTGTAGCTTAAGCCCTCCTATCCAGGCATTGGGTGAGGTTCTGGTCGCCCCTTTATGGGAAGGAGGTGGAGGCTTTGGAGGTGCAGAAGAGGTTCACCAGGATGCTGCCTGGATAGGGTACGAGCCATAAGGAGGGTTGGACAAACTTGGGTTGTTTTTGCTGGAGTCGGAGGGGAGACCTGATGGAAATTTATAAAATTATGAGAGGCATTGATAGAGGAGACAGTCAGAGTCTGTTTCCCAGGGTAGAAATGTCAAGTAACAGAGGCCATGCATTTAAGGTGAGAGGGGGACAGTTTAAAGGAGATGTGTGGGGCAAGTTTTTATTTACGCACTGGTGCCTGGAACAGGCTGCCAGGGGCAGTGGTGGAAACAGATACAGTGGTGACGTTCAAGAGGCTATAAGATTGACACACGAATGTGCAGGGAACGGAGGAATATGGACCACATGCAGGCAGAAGAGGTTCAGTTTAATTCGGCCTCATGTTTGGCAAAGACATGGTCGGCCAAAGGGCCTGTTCCTGTGCTGGGCTGTTCAGTGTTCTATGTTCACATCCATGTGAATCTTTTCTGCACCCTTTCGGGGTAATCACATTGTTCCTTTAGTGTGGAGAGCACAATCCCACATGATGCTCCAAGTGCAGCCTAGCCAACATTTGTACAACTGTAACATGATAATCCAGCTCTTGTACTCAATGCCTGGGCCAATTTGCTGTGCGATTTTATGGTATACAGGCTAAAGTGTTGGGACTCCAACATTGTGTCATGAGGAAACTTACTGTTTTCTGCTGTGGTTTATAAATCTTTTGATACCTGTCCAATACACAGGATTCAGAGACTTTAGAATGCCCACTCACCCACAGAACTGTGGTCAATGACGTGGGTTTAAACGTTGAGCCAGTTGAAGTAGATTCTGCCTCAGTATCGATGAGCAACAGTCACGGGAGGTCAGTCAGTGGGGTTTGAAATCCATCCATACCTCCTGCTCTGTGTCACTCGCTCCATTCTGTAGTTCTCCCATAAGTCTATCTGCTTCGGTCTTCAGGTTGTCCCGTTCAAATTTCAGTTCCTCTAGGCTGATGGAACTTTTGCCGACCAGAGTTTCAAATATTTCTAAAACTCTCAGTATCTTGAACCGCAGCTCAGAAATTGCTCTAGAACTTTGAGAGCTGCTCACGCTCCTGAACTGACAACCGACATCGTAGGAGATTTCATATAGATATCGTCAACAGTGAGTTTGAGGGGGTCCTTCTCAAGGGCCACCCTGGGCTCCCCTCCTTCCATTGCCTCCCAAGTATCAGCTGAAGTTCCGATCTCTGTTAAACCTGTTGCTACAAATGTGACGACTGACAACACTATCTGGAGAAACGTTCACAAAACCCTCTTTACAGATCAGGGGAGTTCAATGTTTCTCTCTTCACTTCCTTAGCAAGAGTTCACCTGACTTCACTTCCCTTCTCCAGTTGCTCCACTGTTGACTTCAGTTGCTGGGCAACTGTTGGAGGTGTTGGGAGGTGTGGACCAGACAGGTTCAGTGCAGCCTCTGGCCCAGCACCTGGTTTCAGCATTTCCTCTGCAGCACCAGAGAAAGCTGACAGATCAAAACCTTTGCATTTCCAGACTCCACTCCCTTCGCAAAGCCACCAAGTACTGGCCGATGGGTGAGCATTTAACACTGGAGGGTCACCCCCAGCAAGGTGGGATGTAGGATCTGCTCCCCTGCTGTACAACTCTGACATCCCAGCAGCTGACATGTGCACAGCAGGACCCCACTCAGACCACTGAGTGAGGACGAGCATTGAACAGTGCACTGGGAGAGCCCCCACAGTTACCTCGACAGCCTTGGTGTAATACCTCATCCGACAGTCAGTGCAGCACAGCCCCAGGTACTGCACTCAGCTGTCAGACCCTTAGATCCCCCGACACTCCCGACAGGGATTTTCCGTGTCTGATCCGGATGTGGAAGTGGAGGGTCAGTAGAAGCAACCACTCACTCACATCAGGACCCTTCAGAAACCCCCCCGGGTGTAGGTCAGTCTCACCACCACCTCTCAAGGCAATAAATGCTGGACCTGCCAGTGACATCCTGTCCCAAAAAACTAATCAGAAAACAAACATTTGTCTTTTCACCGTTTGTAATTCCATTTAATCCAGGACTCTGGTGCCTTCCACCCCGTCCCCCCACCCCACCTGAGGCCAATAGGCCCTTTCTGATCAGTACAACCACAACTGACGATAACAGCACAGACAGACATCACCTCAGCCCACGAACCCTCCCAGCTCAAGAGGACAATAAAGGCAGATTTCACTGGGATAATTTCAGTTCATTTATTGCAGAGACAGGAGTTTCCTGATGTCAAGAATGTGCTCGAGGGACAGTTCTGGGCAACACCCCCCACTCGTTCTATTGATTAACAGGCAGAGTCTACAAGTGACAAGCAGACAGCAGCCATTCACATTACACAGGTGAAGGTGAACATTACCCCCACTCTGCACAAGGTTGGATCATGTGGACAGGGAAACCATGGGTTAACCTTTGGAGGGCTGTCTCCATGGTTACAGGAGCCAGAGGTTTACAACGGAACAGAACTGCCCACAGACAGAAGATATTTAATGGACAGAGAAACATGACTTTGGACCCAAAGGGCTACACTGAACTTTATTCAGCAGTCTTTAGTTAATACTTCACAATTACTTTGGCAAACCAGAGGGTGTGAGAGACAGAGATTCCATGCTAAATCTAAAGAAACATTAAAAGGCACAAAATTAGAACCCAGAGAGTTAGTGAATTTACAATCTACTGGTGAAACTCAGCACCTGCGCAAGAATGTGGTTCCGATGTGTTGCACACTCAGTGCAGTGAACTGCTGAGATAGAACTGCTTGTTGTAGGACCGCTGTCCTTTTCATGAGTAACTGAAAAAACATTAATGGTTTGACTACATTAGTTGAAAAGCAAAAAACCTGAAATAAACCAGCAAATTGAATTGCCCAGCAAGTCAGACAGCTTCTGTGGAGAGAGAACACAGTGATCCGAGAGTCATACAAAATCAATGACCTGATTCAGCTCATGCTGACCCAAACCCTCAGGATCGAGACAATGGCTACTTGTCAACTCCACAAAAGAGGATGGTGAAGATCTTACAGCCCAAGGCACCCGACAGCTCAGGGAGTGTCTGCTTACGATGACTACTTTACCCATTTGGCACTTCCAACGGCTAACCTTCATCACCAATCTACCTTTACAAACCCTGAACAGACGCTGATAAAGATCAGCTCACCCCACGACTCAATTCCTTCACACACATTACTACACTACAGTCACTCTCTGCCTGAACACACTCAGAATGAAAGTCAATGTAAAGGTGTCACACTGTAAGACACTCTCCAGTCAGGGGATACTACAAGAGAATATAATTACAGCAAAAAATATTTCACTGACTTTATTCAAATGCAGGTTTTCTAAAAGTCAGGGACTGAAGGAATCAAGTGATAAACTGTGAAAAGATGAAACAAAAGGCCTGTTTTTAAATGAACTAGCTCCTCTGAGCTGTTATCTCCAGACATGCTAACTACTGCTTTAACCTGCTTCAGTAAACCAAGAGCAGCAGACAGCTGGCGACCCAAGTTCCCAACGGCCAGCTTTGTTTTTCCAAAGGTTTTGCAAACAAGGTTTGAGCTGCTGCACAAACTCTGGCATCTCCTGTTTTGTTTTCCTCAGCCTTGGTCTGCACAGTTGTGTGGGAGATTTGCCGACACAGGCTGGTTGGGCCCGAGCTGTGGAGCCCTTGGAATTTACAAAGATCAGCTTCCCATGATCAGAATTAACGCTGACAGCAGAATCTCATGTTGATTCAAAAGGCTGGGACAGAAATGACTGCTGGAAACCCAGAACAATTCAAATCACAACTTTGTTTCTTCCAATTACCCGAGAACACTGGATGTGTTCCTGAAGTTGCTTCCCACACATTCTAAAATGTCAATGTCTAACTCAGGAAAGACGGTGTAGCTCCTCACAAAGCACATGGTTAGAAGGCAGAAGCTGTATAATTCAGAGACAAGTCTTTTGGGTTTGGTATATAACACTGCAAGTTACAAACTATTGTTACTATTCCAATACATCAGCTCATCACATTAATTAACCTTGCCCAACAAGGGTTAGTGACAAGACTGCAACAGTTCACCAGTACAGACTGCCGTCTCAACCACCCATTAGCTTGCACTTGGTTAGATGTGTGAATACAGATCAATATTCAGTTCTTCTCAAAACTGAGTTGAAGTGGCCCTTGGATTTTTCAAACCACCTGGGATTATACATGCCCGACGAGCCTGGGGTTATAGTTATAGGTGTTGCAGTGCCTCTTGGCCTTGTTCTGTGATGATCCCTTCCTGTTCAGACATCCCCCAAGATCCAGCTGATCCCTGTGCTCGCAGACGGTTCTCTGTCCGCTTGTCCCGTGAAAATAAATTAAACCTGGGCAAGACACAAATAAGCAGGTGACATTAGAGCAGAGTGCAGCACCAGCTGCAGAATCCAGCATCCCAAACACCACCAAATAAAAGACGACTATGAGCAGCACTGGGACCATGGCACCTTGTTAATGACATGCACTGACTCAGTAACCCTCTCCTCACCCTTCACACACAGACAGCACAAAACACTGCCGTCCTTCACACTGAAAATGTGAACGTTCCCCATCAGAATTATCAGCCATAGGACAAGGCCATTCAGCCCAGATTTCTGTGCCAGCTCTTTGAGAGACCTCCCCCGTTAAACCCCCAGCTGCTCACTCCTTGCAAGGTCACTGGTTGAAGTGCACAAACTGACCAACTCATTCCCCGATTCCAATCGTTCTACTGTTGGTCAAATCAATCTCACAACCCACTGCTAATTATAAGTATTTTAACGTTTCACTTGCAAACAAGAGCGAGCCAATATTCGAGGAAAAAGTTCTCAATATCTGAACCTTAGCCTGATCCCCTCACAATGTAGACTCACTCTTCCTGAAATCACCTGCCTGTGACTTGTAGAATAAAAACCACTCAGGATTTCTGGTCACCCCATTACAGGAAGGATGTGGAGGCTTTGGAGAGGGTGCAGAAGAGATTCACCAGGATGCTGCCTGG
>JARFYF010000046.1:39657857-39668667 GCA_030265395.1 Rhina ancylostomus
GGGTTTGATCCTGACCTCCAGGTTCTCCCTGTGAATGCATGGGCTTCCTCCAGGTACTCCAGTTTCCTCCAGCAGCCCAAAAATGTGTGGGTTAGTAGGTTAATTAGCTGCATTGTCCCTAATGTGAAGGGGAGTGGTAGAATCTGGAGGAGAGCTTAATGGGAGTGGGGAGAGGACAGGAAGATGGATAAAATGGGATTAGTGTAAATGGGTGCTTGCTGATCAGCATGGACTGTGGGCTGAAGGGCCTAGTTCTATGCTGTATGGTTCCATGTACCTACCCTAACTAGAAATGAGAACCTCTTGCCTGTGCTGTGGTTTGTTTAGTTATTTAAGCAGAGGTGATGACATCCCCATTCCCACTCCCATTAGTTAGAGTCATAGAGATGTACAGCACAGAAAAAGGCCCTTCAGCCCATACGTGTCCATGCCGATAAAGATGTGTATTCAGATTAAATATCATTTCCCAGCACTTGGCTCATATCCTTCTGAACTCTTGTCATCCATATACCTGTGCACATACTTCCTAAATGTATCTGCCTCAACTACTTCCTCTGGCAGCAGGTTCCATATATCTACCACCTGCCGTGTGTAAAAAAAAACACACACAAAAAGATGTCCCTATTATACCTTTCACCTATAACCTTAAGACTATGTCCTCTAGTTTTCGATTCCCCAACCCTGGAAAAAAGACCACTCACCCTATCTGTGCCCCTCATGATTTTATATCCCTCTATGAGATCACCTCTCAGTCTTCTACGCTCCAAGAAGTAAAGGCCCAGCCTGTCCAACCTCTCCCTATAACTCAGTCCCTTATTGCAATGCAATCTCCCAACTTCTGTATTCAGTGCCCTGACTGATGAAGGACAGCATGCCAAGGGCCGCCCTCACTGCCCTGTCTACCTGTGAGTCCACTTTAAGGGAACTATGCACCTGTACTCCAAGGTCCCTCTGTTCTACAACAGTACCCAGGACCCTTCCATTCAATGTAGGAGTCCTACCTTGATTTGTCCTTCCCAAATGTAACCCTTCAGACTTATCTGAATTAAATTCCATTTGCCATTCCTCAGCCCACCTACCCAGCCAATCAAGATCCCGCTGCAATTCTTGATACTCCTTAACTGTCTACGATGCCACCTATTTTAGTGTCATCTACAAAGTTACTAACTATTCCTTGTTTATTCTCATCCAAATGGTTAATATAGATGACAAATAACAACTACTAGTCACAGATCTCCAGTCTGAGAAACATCCTTTCACCATTGCCCTCTGTTTCCTACTATCCAGCCAATTTCGTATCCAGTTTGCTAACTCTCCTTGGATGCCATGAGATCTAACCATCCAGAGCAGCCAACCATGCGGAACCTTATCAAAAGCCTTTTTGAAATCCATATATATTATCTCTAATACCCTCCCCTTGTCAACCTTCCTCGTCACTTCATCAGAAAACTCAATCCAATTCGTAAGACAAGATCTCCCATGCATGAAGCCATGCTGGCTACCCCAATCAATCCCTGAGTAGTGTAGCGGTTAGCGTAACGCTATTACAGCATCAGCAACTCAGGTTCCATTCCAGCCACTGTCTAAGGAGTTTGTACGTTCTCCCCGTCTCTGTGTGGGTTTCCTCCGGTGCTCCGGTTTCCTCCCACACTCCAAAGACGTAAGGGTTATGAAGTTGTGGGCATGCTATGGTGGTGCCGGAAGCTTGGTGACACTTGCAGGCTGCCCGCAGAACGCTCTACGCAAAGATGTATTTCACTGTGTGCTTCTATGTACATGTCTCTAATAAAAAAAATCTTATCTCTTATCCTTTCCAAATGTAAGTATATCTTATCCCTCAGAATTCTTTACAGCAACTTGCCTTGTTTTCTGCTGTAGGCTGTTTTTTGGGGATGTAATGTTATAGATGTTGTTGACAGGGAGCATTGACCATTATTAGCTGTTCTTGCCCATTGTGATTTGTGGTACCCTTACCAGTGTGGATTGATGCACTGAAGCTGTGGGAAGCCATTGCTGACAACTCAGTACTGTGATATTCTGCCTACCTTGGTTTCACCAAAATATTGTACTCAATCTCATCAGTATAATTCTATGAACATGGACTTGGAAAATGCAAATATGTTTAATAGACATTATTGATATTTTTGAAGTAACAGAGAGAGTTGATGCGTGTGATGCAGTGGATGGTCAAAAGGTGTTTGGTAAATTACCATACAGTAAAGTTGTGAGACAAATTGGGAACCTAGGATTTAAGTGATATTGGATGTACAGCTACAAAATTGCTCAGGGACAGAAAAGACCATAAGACACAGGAATAGAATTAGGCCATTTGGCCCATTGAGTCTGTGCCGCCATTCCTTCATGGCTGATTTATTTCTCCCTCTCAACCCCATTCTCTTGCCTTCTCCCTGTAACCTTTGACACCCTTACTAATCAAGAACGTCTCAACCTCCACTTTAGATATACCCAGTGACTTGGCCTCCACAGCCATCTGTGGCAATGAATTTCATAGATTCACCACCCTCTGGCTAAAAAAATTCCTCCTCAGCTCAATTCTAAAAGGGCGTCCTTATATTCTGAGGCCCATACTGAAGAGCGCAGTGCCATTCCACTTGGAGTTGTAGAGTCACACAGCACGGAAACAGGTCCTTCAGCCCAAATGGTCCATGCTGACCAAGATGCATATCTAAGCTGGTCCCGTTTGGCCCATATCCCTTTAAACCTTTACGATCCATGTACCTGTACTATTGCCTTTTAAGTGTTGTTAATGTACCTGCCTCAACCACTTCCTCTGGCAGCTTCTTGCAGTTTTTAGTTCTCACAAGTTATTTAAAGTTTTTATTTTTGTTTCAATAGAAAACAATATGCTGATTCCAAAACAAAAGTACCATCCACTCGGACCCTGCCCATGCAACCTAACTGCAAGAGTGTGTGATGTACGATGCTGCTGTGATGAGGTATTTCTAGTACTTGCACAACACATTAATTCATCTGGTGTAGGTTTTTAATTGCTTTACATATGAAATTTAACTATTCATAAACAGGAATGAAGTTTAAATGACTGCTATTTATATAAACATTCAGTATCTGCATTTTGTGTGTAATTGCGTCTGTGGCTTGTTCAGGATTAAATATCTCTGCAGTTATGGATTGAGGACATTTGAAATAATTTGGGGCCCAGTGACGTCTTCATTGGAAAACCAGCGGTTGTGAAGTTCATGTTTCACTGACAGTGGAAATTTTCGTCAAATGTACATAACGAGTGCTGGTGCTGCCTGATCCGCTGTCCCTTTGTTCTCTTGCTCCCTCTCAGTATTTCTTTTGTCCTATCCATCCATTCTCCACTGTCTCTAACTCGTTTTCTCTCCTTCCCAGTACATATGAAGGGGTCTTTTACCTGAGACAATAACTGTTTCTCTTTCCACAGATGCTGCCTGATCCAACTATGTTCAGCACTTCCTGTTTTTATTTCAGATTTCCAGCATCTTCAGCTTTTTTTATTCTTAACATGATTTGTCTGTCATGAGTCTGTCACATTAACTACATTTATGATTTTTAGTCTAATTTATTTAATCTTTTGATCTGAAATGTGCATTTTTAAGTAAATTTATCTTTTTGTTTCCAGGAATGCACACCTGATATGATTCAGCTGTTTGGTTCCCACTGCTTTACAGGAGTATTTGGTGGAAATGTGTCCCAACCCTTTGACCAGCTCTGCTCTGTTCAGACTGTGGACAGATCTCCCGACTGGTTCCCATTCCTCTGTGTGCAGTCTCCTCTCGATAACTCACCATATTTGGGGCTGTTCTTTGAAGGCAATACTGTGTAAGTTAATATAACTGGAAACAAAGAGCCTCTAATTAGTAAAATTATTTTTCTAAGTACTCTTTTGTGTTTGTCTGCTTATTTTCAGTAAACGGTCTTTTATTTCTTTTATGACTTGATATTACTGCACAATACTTGTAACCTACTGCTTTTTCTTCTACTTCAGATTTTAACCTTGCTTAATCTTATCTTTGAGCTGGTATTGGAATAGTGATCTGTACTTTAAAATGTCAATAAGGTTCATTGGTGCAAAGTGCTAAACATTTCTGATCTTCACCTAACCTCTAACTCCAGTCAAACCCATTTAATTTGACAGTTAACCTAACTAAGCAAATGACATCCTGTTGGAACTATGAAATGTCTGTTAATTTGTTAATCAAATAGTTAATTTGCCTTTGTCTCTGCAAGTGCTGGCAGACCTGTATCTTTTTTATCATATTTCAAATTTGCTGCATTACAGGTTATATCCACCATATATTTTTCTTTTACTTTCTCTGTCCCTTTTAAGATACATTTTGACTTTAATCTTAATTTACTTAGATATCCACCGATTCAAGTCAGTGTGCTGTGAACTGAATGATTTTAAAACCTTGTCCTTGGTGTACAATACACTTTGTAGTGAACAATTCCACATAGCATCCATAAATAGCACTTGCCTCTACACCAACACCTCCTGAAAATAAGATCATTACAGTCCATCAGCCAAAGCAAAGAATTTTTGGGGTTCCTCTAGAAGATCCGTGGTTCCATTCATTCTTGTGTAGCTGATGTACTCTTCCTGAGGTGCTGATGAAAATGTACGCTGGGTGTAAATAAATACTGACTTTGAAACTAATGAGAGGGATGAAATGATTTTGGGAGAAGCTACTGGGAAGCCAAGAAGAATGCCAATTTACGTAAATGTTATGTGTTATTTGGCAATTCTTCTCATCCTGCCCTTCAGTAATGTTCTGAGCAGTTACTATTTAAAGGAAACATCAGTTGTGATGGAGTGAATGATGAATGTGGTAAGGTATTTGTTAATAATTTATGAAAACAATATTACATCAGATTTATCCCACTGAAACAGCCCATTTGGTCCAAGCTGGTGTTTGCCCTTCTCATAACTCTCCTCCCATTCATCTTCATCTGATTTGGCTTTCCCCCAAGTGCATCAATATTATTCTCAGTGTTTCCATGTGGTGATGGATTCATATTCATGCTAATTGTGCATCTTTGAAATCTGTGATCTTGTATTGAATACACTTGAATTTATCTCCCGGATGCTGTATAGCTATGTGATAAATGTCTATGCCTGGTGAAATGTAATTTTCCATTCAGCAGTGGTGTTTCTGAAGACCTTTCCTTTGCGGTGGCCACATCTGCAGCAATAAACATTCCTGTTGGCTACCATCAGGGAGATCCTATCGTTGGTGGTGAAGATGAACTTTTTACTATTCCACAGGTAGGAATGACAGGGCACCTTCTCTTTAACAATATTTTTAAGGAAGGCTGAAGGTATATTCATGTCACATATTGTAGTTGGGGTAACGAGAAGTAAATTTTGTAGTATTCAGTGTGGCAAGTCTAATCAGGCAGTGTGTAAACTGTTTAATTTCTAAAACCTAGAAACAAAGAATCTGTATCTTTTTGTCTGCTGTATTACCTCCACAACCATTCCATGGTGCTTCAAGTTAAAGAAATACTTGTTTAAATGCGATTGCTGTTGTGTAGACAGCATAGTACAGTAGTTCGGATATCTAAATCTCCAACTTCAGAAAACGTGCTTCTTCCTGTCTTTGTATAAGAATCATTCTTGTTTGTCGTCCTTTCCTCTCTTCCTCTCTGTGTATAGTCCAGTCAGCTTGGCATATCCCAGTAGGCTAGAACTGCATTAGCAATAAATTACGCGGCCCTAATAGCTTAATCTGATCTACCTGCCACGTGACTTCCCCATCAGAGAAATTCCCTTTGTTCCACTCATCGCCCTCCCCACTTACGCTTCCACCTTGGTTCTCTCTGTCTCTGGTCTGATGAAGGGTGAAGATTTAAGTTTCTTTTTCAACAGGTGCTGTATGACCTACGTTTTCCATTTTCTGTGTTTGTATCATGTTGGCTCTTGTATAAGTCTGGCCTGCCGGGCAGATCCCACAACCCTACCACTAACAGCACATTACACAGACCAAGAAGCTTAATGTGCTGGTAACCATAGCCATCACAGACATTCCCTTTGTTCTATACATCCCTCCCTCACCTTCTCTCCTACTAAAAAATAACTTGTATCACTCTCTATGTTCTGACGAGGGGTTGTAGACCTGACGTGTCAACTGTTCTCTTTCCACAGTCCAGATCAAGGGTCTCGACCCAAAATGTCAACTGTCCATTTCCCTCCATAGTTGCTGCCTGACCTGCTGAGTGTTTCCAATATTTTCTGGTTTTATTTTAGACAGATGGATTTACTGTGAACGAATGAAGGACACTGGAGCTGATGGTCACTGCCTGGCACTCTCTGGCTAGAAGCAGTGTATTCTCCCTCTGATGCTGTGGTGGTTCTCCTGAGAAGTGTGTATCAGATTGGTCCATCAGTATTGTACAGTTTGCCAGTGTGAATCCACATTCCACTACTTTGCGCACACTCTGTCCCACGGGATGATGAGGATTGCCTCCTGCTGTGTAGTTTTACTGGTGCCAGTTCTCCTGGTACTGAATTTGTTATTGATGTGTGAGCTTTGGCACTGAGTATTGGCCCAGAGTGCAGCGGGGAGTCAGTCATTTTGTTTCCAAGGTGAATGACAGGTGCATGGTAAACCATTTGGTGCCTTGAAGTGTCTGACAGAACTGACCTAATTATTTATGACTATTAAATATTTATATGGGTTATTACCAGTGTACTAAATTAAATATGAGAGCAGAACTTAATCAGATATTTTCTTATAGCATGTTAGACAGTGAGAACATGAAAGCTAAATTGATCACTGGATTGTAAGTGTTGCCACTAAAGTCATGGTTAAACAATCTCACAATGCGGATTGTTTGGAGGTGTAACAATTTATGACGTGGGCATGGAAAATGCGAGGAGGAACAGGCCCTTTGGTTGGGTTACACGGCACAGGAGTGGGCCCTTTGGTTGGGTTACACGGCACAGGAGCGGGCCCTTTGGTTGGGTTACACGGCACAGGAGCGGGCCCTTTGGTAGAATTACACGGCACAGGAACGGGCCCTTTGGTAGGGTTACACGGCACAGGAACGGGCCCTTTGGTTGGGTTACACGGCACAGGAGTGGGCCCTTTGGTAGAGTTACACGACACAGGAACGGGCCCTTTGGTAGGGTTACACGGCACAGGAACGGGCCCTTTGAGGCACCATGTCCACAGTGCTCATCAGTACCCATCTGTATTAATGCTCTGCCTTTCTATTTTCCCTATCAAAGTAGATAACTTCACACTTAACAATGATGTATTGCATCTGCTAAGTATTTGCCTACTTACTTAACTTATCCAAATTGCATCAAGCTTTGAATCCTCTTCCCCAGCTTGCAAACCTACCTGGTTTTGTGCTGTTGGTAAATTTGAAATAATATATTTGGCTCCCTCATCCAAGACATTGATTTATATTGTGAAATAACTGGGGCCTTAACACTGATCCAACTGTGCTAACTGGTCACCACCTACAGCCCTGAGGGGGGATAAAATGCAAGTCCCAATAATTTCTGCTCTCTTCCTGTCTTGTCAACAAATTTTCAGCCCATGCAAGTCCCATATGCTTTAATTAACCTCTAGTGTTGGACTTTATCAAAGGCATTTGAAAATAAGCGTGGCAATATTGCTTGTAGTAATATCTTATTATTACATTTTATTTCTATTATACAGTGCTGTTTTTGATCTGCACCGGTCTTAAAAATCCTTACTTTACGCTGTGTGTATTTAAGTGTGTTTCACTCTCAAAGCTGTAGAAATGCTCGCTAATTACAAAATTATTGCCTATGGTCTTTGATGGAGTTTAGCAGATTAACATTGTATTCCCCATTGAGTCTTAATTTGAAAGAGAACATTTGATGAAAATAATCTTCTTAAAACCTTCAAATCTAATCTAATTCAAAATTTTCAGTTTAAATTGGAAGGGGAATGCCTCTGATGGGGTAAAACTAGGGTGAACATGGGGATAAGGATAAACAATGTTATCTGGTTGATGAGTAAATGGGAGCAGTTAGAGAATGAGAACATAGAGAAAAGAATGTGGGGGTTGTGAAAGGCAGACCAGGAGGCCGTGAACCTCCTCTTCCATCCAGACGTGTTGCATCTGGACTCAATATTGAATTCAACATTTGGGTAACTTGATTTCTTGGTCTGTATCCGTCGTCCATCTGTGATATTGGCTCAGCTTTTTCTTCCTCTCTCTCTGGGAGTGGAGGACATCCCTAGCCTGACCTGCTGTATGTGTCCTTCAGCTCTGCACTTCACAATTCCCACATTCTTTTGTTGACGTTCTCACACTCTAGCGGCTCCCATTCATTCATTATCCAGATAAATTTGTTTACAACTTGTTCCGTGGTCATCCCAGTTTTACCCAATCAGAGACATCACCCTCTCTCACTCTCACAGCAGCTTTACAAACTTCTTTGTCTCTTTTCAATTGTGATGAGGGGTCTCTGACCTGAAATGTTGACTCTGTTTCTCTTCCCATAGATGTGGCCTGGCCTGCTGAGTATTTCCAGCATTTTCTGTTTTTGTTTTAGACTATCAGTATCTGCAGTTTTTTTACCCTCAAACCTTCATCATTTCCTTTGTTCAGACTGAAATCCTTGGCTTCACATTAGTAGTTATTGTAAAGCTCATTATATTATAATCACTCTTTCTTACGGGCCTCTTATGGCAAGATTATTAATTAATCCATTCTTGTTGTACAGAATGAAAATAGTCTGTTCCCTAGATGGTTCCTCAACATACTGATCTCAAAACTCATTTTGTATGAACACCAGAAATTCATCTCTTGTGTTGTTAGCACCAATTTCCCTTGATTATTGTGTCAACCCTGTTTCATTTCCTCATTTGTAATATGAGATGTTAGAGGCCCATAACCAATTTCCACCAGCATTTCAGTTCTCTGCCAGTTCTCGGGTCCACTCAAACTAGTTCTAGTTCTATACTGTGAATTGCTGGGCTAAGATCCCTTCTAACTGCTGTACTGATGTCAGCCCTTGTTAATAGTGCTATCCCACTTCCCTTTTGCTTGTTCTTCCTAAATAAGATTTAAGTCAAGTGTCCTGGAATGTTTAGTTCCTAACATTGGTAATCTGCAGTCATGTTTCTGGGATAACATTTAGATCATTTACAGCCATTTGTGCCATTAATTCACCCACGATGGGAAGGAATCAGAATGCATTTAGATTTGCTTGTAAACCCTGTAAGGATGTTTGTTGGTTCTAGTCCTGCTGAGGTGTAACCTGTTTGTTTTGAAAAGGTTCCCCCTGCCTCATAAGCTTCAGGAATCTAAAGCCCGCCCTTCTGCATTGTCCTTCCTACCACACATGCATCTGCTCTGCCGTCATATTTCTCTACTTGCTAACAAGGGTGTAATACTGAGATTACTTCTCTCTGAGATCCTTTTTAATTTCTTCCCTTATCCCTCCTTCCAAGTACATTTTTTATAAGATTTCTTTATTAGTCACATGTACATTGAAACACACAGTGAAATGCATTTTTTGCGTAGAATGTTCTGGGGGCAGCTCGCAAGCGTTGCCACACTTCCAGGGCCAACATAGCATGCCCACAACTTCCTAACCCGTACGTCTTTGAAATGTGGGAGGAAACTGGAGCACCTGGAGGAAACCCACGCAGTCTCTGGGAGAACGTACAAACTCCTTACAGGCAGCAGTGGGTCACTGGTGCTGTAATAGTGTCATGCTAACTGTGATACTACCGTGCCTGCCCTTTTGGTCCCAGCGTGGACCACAACCTCTGGTCCATCACCCCCTCACCTCAGAGTATTGTGCTCCTGGCTATAGCTGTAGTCCCCTAATGAATCACCTCTGTCATCAAGAGAAAACCTGTTGATGAGCATGGTGGACTTGAGGGCATATGTTGGCAGGTCTTCTAGGCTGCCCAATAACCACCCATATTCTCGCTGCACACTCATAAGCTGCAGTGTGACTGTCTTCTAAATCTGTTACAGAGTCATAGAGCAAGACAGCACAAATATAGGCCCTTTGGCCCAGCCAGTCCAAAGGATGTACTATCCACAAAGTCCTCAGCATGAGAATGGCTCTGTTTCTGGGGACTGGAGCTTGCGTTGCTGCAGCTGGCGAAGCCTTCTGCATATGTGGCTATCTAGGTCACTGCATTTTACGTCAATGCACATCAATGCATCGTCAGTGATTGAGAAGTCAAAGGGAAAATAACACGAGAAATTGGGAGCCGTGAAATTTTGTGAAATGCTGATTTGCAACCTGGAGAGGGAAGAAATTCTTTCATCTATTTAATTTTTACCTGTATATCTGCATGTAGAAATCTTTGAACGGTCAGTGCTTGAGGAATGCCCCTGTGGCTTACCTGAAAGATTTTGATGCACGCTGTGTAACTCCACTAACTGCTGAAGCTTGTGCAGATACCATCGGAGTTGGTGAACCGATCCAGAACGGCCAGGGAAGTATGTACCACCATCATCGGAAATGATTCACAGTTTGATTAGAAACTCCTGTGACTTGTGTGAACAATCACTGTTTTAAGAGAGTGTGAAGGGAGAGAGTTTCAACTGGCTGGAAGGTTGCTGGTAGGCAAAGGAACCAGATTGTCCCAGTGAACTGTTGTAACTTGTGATGAGCTACCTGAAGGGTGAAACATTTATGGGACGATGGGAAAGAGATGGGGAATAGGACTAATGATACAACACTTTGAAAGAGCTGCCACGAGGATGATGGCCTCATTCTCTCCTACCTCACTCATAAGATACACTCCCTTTTTAGCTGTTAAAATGCTCCAGCGATATGCAGGCATGAGGTTGTTGCTGT